>JACGAQ010000528.1:0-121653 GCA_014119065.1 Orius insidiosus | reverse complement strand
GCGGAGCGAAAATATCGCAATTATCGGAAGGTGAATATCGCGATAATTCCGAAATATCGTGATATATCGCATCGGATGTTAACAGTTATCCGTGTGTTGCCCCATTTTCTTTCGGAATTATATCGTAAAAATATCGCGATATATCGGTAAGGAATATTGTATCGTACAAAATATCGGAAGAACCGATATATCGTAAGGAAAATATCGGATGAACCAATATATCGGAAGGAAAATATCGGATGAACCGACATATCGGAAGGAAAATATCGGACGAACCGATATATCGGAAGGAAATATCGGATGAACCGATATATCGGAAGGAAAATATCGGTAAATATCGCAAATCGTCGGTTAAGTTCTGATAGAGCCTAATCCACATTTTTGCCAAAATGAGTTTATCACGTTTTCCGAATCAAAATCAAGCGCTGGAGTGAATGAAATGATCATTTTCGACGTTGCACCAACAGAAAGCGCGCAAATCGCGATAATGTCAACACCGCCTAATCCAAGGTACAAGTGGAGGATTTGGAATGAACAGTTTTTTGTGTCCCCTGAAAATGAGGAAATGTGGATTAGGCTGTATCAGAACTTAACCGACGAAATATCGGAAGGAAAATATCGATATTCCGATATATCGGAAGTATCGCAACCACCCTATATGTCCTGTCCCCTCTGTTATACTTCCCCTCCGTTGTACGTCCCGTCCCCTCTGTTATACTTCCCCCTTCTATATGTTACATACTTCTCTTCAAGGAAGTTTTCGTTGGAAGCTCTTCAAACCAGTACTTTTCCCCTTTTTCCTCAATTTTTTTTCCTGAGAAACTTCCTTGTATTGGATTTTCACTCATCATGGTCTTAAAACCCCCTTATTTTTAAATTTCAAAAGGATTTTTGAATGTTTTCCTTATTTTTCAACAGAAAAACCCTCTTTTGTCATGATTTTCTCATTCTCTAGCCTCTATTTATCTTTTTCACAAAATAGTAAATATTTCAGCAAGAAATTCTCTCCAGCGAATTCAGCAAGAAATTCTCCAGCGAATGGCTGGTAGCTTTTTAAAATGAGATAATGAGATTTTAGGGATGAAAAAATAAATTTCCCCACATTGAGAAAGTTTCCAGATACTTTAATTCAGAATTCTGCCACTTTTACAGCCAATAAAAATGAGGGTTTTATAGCATCTGAAGCTTATTAAAGCACAGGGTAGTCCTTTCTCAATCTCTCTTGGAGTTATGATTTTTAAAGAATTTTTTCCAAAAACTTACTCTTCTCAAATGTACAAAATCTGACTGAAAGTTGAAAAAAAGGAAAATATAGAAATTTTGACGTTTTTTCATGGTGAGAGCGTAAAAATTTGAACTTCGAAAGATTTTCAGCAGATAGTAGCACTGTGAGAAAAAGCATTACAAAGTGGAAAAAACCACTGAATATTCCATATATAAACTCCTGATAACTAAACAACAATAATAGCTTTGTTCCAACCGCAGTTTGAAACTGGTTTGAAACTCCTGGAGCATGCTCAGAAGGATTTAGACGTCAGATGACTTCAGATTTGACGGACAAACGATTTGAACGACGTCTAATTTGACGTCCAAATCCTTCAGCGAATGCTCCAGGAGTTTCAAACTGCGGTTGGAACAAAGCTAATAACAATTTTAAAATCTCTATTTTCAAATTAAAGGTTCCAAAAACCCAATTATGATAGGATTTAAAAAAATTAAATTGATTTATTTCAGGATGGATTTCTTGAAGGATTTAAAGAAATTTCTTAGTTTATACAGAATTTTTATTTGATTTTTTTTAATTCTAACATTTAAATATTAGGTAGGTATACAATAGATACATAAACTTAAATCCCTACTATTTACATTTCTGATTTTCTTTATGATTTTCACAAAAAATTCTGCAGTAGAATGAACAGTAAGTATTTTCTCATAAATATCTTAATTTTTAAAAATTATGCTTTTCAAATAAATACAGAAAAGATTCACTTTTCCAGACAATTGTATAAATATAATTATTTCCTATTTACAAAAACTGAAAAAATATTGTAGGTTTTGAGGAAAGTATACATAAAATAATGGTGAATTAAAAAAAAATTATTTGGTAACAATAAACAATATAAAATCTTAATATAAATTGTAATATACATTTTTTTTAAATATTTTATATTCATATCGGATTTTTTATAAGTGTCGATTTTTGAAGAAACGGTTTGGTTCTCTTTGATCGATCACTCATCAATTAGCAGTCTGGAAAAAAAAAAATTAATAATTAATTAAAGTTTAATTAATTAAATTGATGGTAAAATACAGGGTAATTCTGAGTGGACCAGCAGTTTAATTTTTTTTGGATTTGGTAGTCGATTACTTTGGAAGGGTGGTTCAATCAAAAAAGTGTAATAAGTTTTTTTTATCTGGTGAAAACAAAGAAATGAGGGGGGTTATTAAAAATTAAGAATTCGCCAAAAGGGTAGAAAAGTCAAGGAAGATCGTGCCCGTGGGGGGGGGGGGGTGTGAGTCCGCCCGCTGGAAAATTGTGAGGGAGGCGGAGGTTTTAAGGAATAATAAAAATGGCTCCTTGACGACAGCTGGCAACCCCCGCTCAACCGCCCCCATGCACACCCACCCTCCGCGATCGTCGACGCTCACGCTCTCGTTCCGGACTCAACATGCAAATCCAGGGCCATTATTTCATAGTCATCAGCTGTTGAAGACGCCATATTGAGTTTAAGGGAGTTGGGTGAGGGAGGCGGTATAATTCATAACTCCGGGAAAGGGGGCGAGCATTAGCTTATATTGAGATCTCCACATAACCCTCACAAAAAATTTTTTTCTCTTTCTCCCATAGATCCTTACCAGGTAGTCACGTGACATTGATTTCCTCATCTTCATCACCACTGTGTTCTTCCTCTGTGTCGTGGGCTCTAGTCCCTCCCGGATCACTCAAATCAGGATGTGGATTATTTTTATTAGGAAGCGTCTGCTCTCTGGAACCTCCGCTCGCCAGAAGCTCTCTTTCTTTCGAATTTCTCCACTTCATACGCCGGTTTTGAAACCAAATTTTAACCTAAAACAACAAAAACGGTTACCATAAGAATAAAAATCAGGTCGAGGCATGCAAAGTTTTAGGTTATGGAAGTGCAGGGCTCAGAGATGGAAATCTGGGATCAAAAATTTTTTGAAGCGTAGAAACTCGAAATCATTCTTATAAAAAAGCGCCCTAATCACCAAATTACCTGAATCACCTGAAGAAAATCATGTCTAGACATGCAAAATTTTAGGTTATGGAAGTGCAAGGGATTTCTCAGAGATGGAAGGAGCGTAAAAAACATCCTTTTTATGTAAAATCTGGGATCAAAAATTTTTTAAGAGTAGAAACTCGGAATTATTCTATTAAAAAAGCGCCCTAATCACCAAATTACCTGAATCACCTTATGAAAATCATGTCTAGACATGCAAATTTTTAGATTATGCAAGTGCAGGGGATGTCTCAGAGATGGAAAGAGCGTAAAAAATATCCTTTTTATGGAAATCTGTGATCAAAAATTTTTTAAGAGTAGAAACTCGGAATCATTCTTTAAAAAAGCGCCCTAATCACCAGAATCACCTTATGAAAATCATGTCTAGACATGCAAATTTTTAGGTTATGGAAGTGCAGGGGATTTCTCAGAGATGGAAAGAGCGTAAAAAACGTCCTTTTATGGAAATCTGGGATCAAAAATTTTTTAAGAGTAAAAACTCGGAATCATTCTATTAAAAAAGCGCCCTAATCACCAAATTACCTGAATCACCTTATGAAAATCATGTCTAGACATGAAAATTTTTTAGGTTATGGAAGTGCAGGGGATTTCTCAGAGATGGAAAGAGCGTAAAAAACATCCTTTTTATGGAAATCTGGGATCAAAAATTTTTTGAAGCGTAGAAACTCGGAATCATTCTATTAAAAAAGCGCCCTAATCACCAAATTACCTGAATCACTTGATAAAAATCATGTCTAGACATGCAAATTTTTAGGTTATGGATGTGCAGGGGATTTCTCAGAGATGGAAAGAGCGTAAAAAACATCCTTTTTATGAAAATCTGGGATCGAAAATTTTTTAAGAGTAGAAAGTCGGAATCATTCTATAAAAAACGCCCTAATCACCAAATGACAGCGAAAATGTCATATTAATTACGGTCCAAAAGGGTCCCCGTACGTGTTTGTATTGTGTTAACCGATTCTCGTTTTGTACCCCGGGGGGGAGTCGAGATTTCATGTAAAAACAAGAGTGGGCGCGTGAAAACTGGCGGACGGGGACTGGACGGCTACGGTTTTTCGTGGAGGGTGTGCGGGTGGGAAAGCAGACGGTCAGACCGCTTGTTAGTATGCAGGGCAAGTGGACCGCTACCACTCAACACTTAGCCACCTCATTACTGCCCACAACACACTCCGCATTAACACCCCAATTGCCCACGTTAATAAGGCGAGTTTTATATACAGAGTGTTCCATAGAGTGGACCAGCAACTTTACGGCAAAGCATTTAATCCTTTAACAAAATTTAAATATAAACCCCCTTATTTTTGGACTAGGAATCGACTCAATTCGGTAAATTTTGGTTTTGGTATACAGGGTGTCCCGAAGCGACACCTAATTCGTTATTTTAAATGGGAACCCTACGTTTTTATGCTTTTAATCGATTTAAATGCATTCTTGAATAAATAAAAAAATCCTTCTTAAATTCTTAAATAAACATTTTAGAGCCTTCCATTGATCTGTGGGAGAGGCTTAAAACATTCTAGAGCCTTCTATTGGTCTGTAGGAGTGGCTTAAAATATCCTAAAGCCTTCTATTGGTCTGTGGGAGAGGCTTAAAACATTCTAGAGCCTTTTATTGGTCTGTAGGAGTGGCTTAAAATATTCTAGAGCCTTCTATTGGTCTGTGGAAGAGGCTTAAAACATTCTAGAGCCTTCTATTGGTTTGTAGGAGTGGCTTAAAAAAGTCAATTGCCTTCTATTGGTCTGTGGCATTGGCTAGACAGCAAGGTACATCCTAGATAATAAGAAGAGGTTGAAGTATTGTAAGCAACTTTTACTTAGAAATTTTTTTTCGATTGGAGCATCTTTTTTTTTTGTATGAATTTTGTTCCAACTAGACCACCCCGTATAACTTCTATAATTTTCGTCCTACAACAAAAAGTTTAATGCAAAACCCACCTAGTTTTTTGACGAAGAATTGATTTAAATTACTGAATTTTGATTTTGGTGTACAGGGTATCCCAGAGAGACACCAACTTAGTTATTTTAAATGGGAAGCCCTATTTTTTGTCTTCTACTACTTTTTATCTATATCTTATCTACGCAAAATTTCGAGTTGATTTGAAATTTGACATCTTTGGACTTCTTTAAAAAAATGCCAAAAGCGTTTTTATGGTCAAAAATACATTTTTAGACATTTTTTATTGTTGTCCAAACAGGTCATAATTCTTCACATTATTAATTTTGCGCAGATTACGAATCTGAAATTAATTTTTTCCTCCTTATTTCTATCAATTTTTCTAAAAACCGTCCATCGATGGTATCTCAGTAGCTCCGCTTTGAGAAGGGTAAAAGGATAAATGGGGCCTTAATAATGTACTGGCCTTAAATAATGTATTAATGTGCCTTAAAAATGTAATGGCCTTAATAATAATTAATAAATAGAAGCTTATAGGCAGGCACTTAATTTTCATAGTAAAAAAAAAAATTAAAGTTCGATTGCAATGGGTAGAAATCAGTTCGAACGTTTCGGATGAACGGAAATGTAGTCCAGACATTGCGGTATTAGTAGAGAAAAAGGTAGCCTTGATTCTCAACCGGCAGTAGCCGTGATCGTCTAGTGGTTAGGACCCTGCGTTGTGGCCGCAGTAACCCAGGTTCGAATCCTGGTCACGGCACTAAACTTTTTGTCCCGTTTTTAATTTTTTTATTATTAAAAAATTTTTTAAAAAATATTACAAATTAAATAAATAATAATGATATTTTTTTAATTAAAAAAATAAATATAAATTAAATATTGTACACATTTTAATGTTTAAAAATTTGTTTTTTAAGCATGAAGGGTGAGGAATCTAAGGAATCTACTTCAAGGTATAAAATTTAATAGGTAATTGATAATATTAAGAACGAAGGAACAAAAATCTGAGGAAAATGTTCAAAAATTCGGTTCTCAGTAGGTTTCTCCCCCCCCCCCAAAAAAAAAACGTGAAAAACTCAGTAGAAAAAGGTGTTTAACGCCCGATCACCTGATTAAACGGTGTTTTTTACACCAGAAAATTGACGAAATGACGAAAATGACCCAAAACCTGGTAAAAGAAATGTTGAACTCTATACACCTGATTAAACAGGTGTTTCTACACCAGAAAATCCGGTAAAAGAGATGTTTAACACCCGAACACCAGATTAAAAGGGTGTTTCTTGACCTAAACCCGAAGAAAATGAACAAAACCCAATTGAAAAATGTGTTTAACGCCCGATCACCTGATTGAACGGGGGTTTTTACACCAGAAAATCGACGAAAACGAACCAAAACCCGGTAAAAGAGATGTCTTAACCCCGAACTAAACGGGTGTTTCACTCCAGCAAATCGATGAAAACGACCCAAACCCTTCAAAAAAGATGTTGAACGTCCGAACACCTGATTAAACGGGTGTTTCTAAACCAGAAAATCGACGAAAATGACCCCAACCCGGTAAAAGAGATGCAGAGGGAACAAAATTCTGAGGAAAATGTTCAAAAATTTGGTTTTCAAGATGTTTCTCTCCCCCCCCCCCCCCCTAAAAAGACCATTTTCGGAGTGGAAAAAAAACGTGAAAAAAGCCTAAAAATCCAGTAAAGAGAGCCATTTTAGGCCAGAAAATCGAGAAATAAAAAAACAGTTTATTGGCCCAATGATCTAGATAAACTTGAATAGTGTTACCTCTCGTAATATTCAGACAAAAAATCCCAAAATTGAGTTAAAAAAGTTTTTTTTTTTTTTTTTTTTTTTTTTTTTGGTAAAAATAATGTTGACTTCTTAAACGTTGTTTTTCGGCAGATAGTCAGCGGAAAACGCCTTAAAATCCGATCAAAAGGTTGCTTCTAAAACTAAATACTTCCCCTGACGGGAACTTTCTCAAAGGAAGATCATTAAAAAATAATTTTTTTTAGTATCGAGGTAGAAAAAGTGAAAGTTGTCCAGGAGCCAGTCCAGACGAAACGGGCTTGAACCCCACATTTCTACCGAAGTTTTTACAATTATTCTCTTTGAGTAAAAAGACAGTGGGAGGCTATAAAGGGCCAATAATGGTTTTGGTGGGTCCGTCCGTCATTTTGATTAAAATAAAAAGAGTAACTTTTGTTTATTGAAAGATGGGAAAAATAGAAAACGAGGAGGTATTTATTTGCTTGGATTTATTGTTCGCCAAGTTTTACGATAGGTAATCGAAGTGTGGCATTTTCGTCTTCGTTCTTGGAATAGTCGGATAGAGTAGGGGGGGGGATGTGATCGTTTTTATTGGGCGATTTGCCGTTGGCGTTGCTTGGGAGGAGAAGCCTGCCTCGGCAATAAAACAGTTTATCGAGTGAAGCCTCGGTGGGGCTTGAATTAAACATGCCCTTCTGTCTGTGACAGGGCTGATTGAGAGGGAAGTTGAAGATTAGGGGGTAGCCGCCCCCACTGGCGGAAAAGCTAAAGGGTGTAAGATGAATGATCTCTCCGCATAAAGGCGAGTCGTTAAACAGGAGACACTGGAGCTTTTGTCCCGACAGACGCCTCTTCCTATTATAAACCCCACCTTGATTAGCTTTTCGTTTTATTACGGAAACCACAACGGCCCTTATACTCTCAGACTCTTATTCTACATCCTCTCCCCTTTAGAAATCACAATACCGATTATAATCCCTCTTTTCGACTATTGATCTCATTTCTCTGACCGCAGAGGTAAATCAGATGAATGTCATAAGTGAAACACCCTCGGAAAACGTGTGAAGAGAGAAAAAAGGGTGAAACGGTGAGGTTTTAATTTCACGTCAAAAAGTGTAAAAGCTCTCTCTCCCCTTGATTAAATGCGCTACAGGGGTACACACTCGTGGATACTTCCATTTTGACGTTTTTGTGTCCATCAACGGAGGGACGGAACAAGGGAGGGAGTGGGGCTCTCGTGTTTCTTTGTAAACATCCCGGGGAGGCGGTCATTAGGAACAACAATCTCGTGGGAGTGGGCCCATCTTGTTTCGTCCCGACCCTCATTTACACTCGAATCTGACCCTCTCGGCCGGCCGTTTTCCCCGAGACCAAACAGCCAATTATTAAATTATTGCTCCTCCGATTGTTAAGTCAGGTTCAATTATCGCTAGACTACCCTCTCCTCCAATTAACTCCGTCCTATTCAATTTCCATGATTCCTCAACCCATCAATTCAAAACCATAACACTAACTTGGAGATCTCAATTATTTTTTTAAGACCAAGTGGACGCTGAGGATTAGATGGAATTTTTAAAAAACCAATAAAAAAAGTTGAGGAAATCCTAGCGCTTTCAAAAATGTCCAATTTCAATTTTGAATATGGATTTATAAGAGATTTTATTTTTTTTAAACTCTGGGGGGCTGCGGGTAAGTGACCAAATTTCAAAGCGGCACGCTGTGGAAAACGGTCCAAAACACGGTAAAAAAGATGTTGAAACGCCCAAACGGGTGTTTACTGTTTCTTCACCAGAAAATCAAAGGAAACCCGGTAAAAGAGATGTTTAACGCCCGGTCACTTTATTAAACGGGTGTATGTTCACCAGAAAATCGAAGAAATCGACCCATACCCCGGTAAAAGAGATGTTTAATCCCGAAAACCTGACTAAACGGGTGTTTCTACACCAGAAAATCGACGAAAACGACCCAAACCCGGTAAAAGAGATGTTTAACCCTATACACCTGATTGAACGGGTGTTTCTACACCAGAAAATGCGGTAAAAGAGATGTTTAACACCCGAACACCAGATTAAAAGGGTGTTTCTTACCTAAACCCGAAGAAAATGACCAAACCCCAGTTGAAAAAGGTGTTTAACGCCCGATCACCTGATTAAGATTAAACGGGGGTTTTTACACCAGAAAATCGACGAAAACGACCCAAACCCAGTAAAAGAGATGGTTAACCCTATACACCTTATTAAAAGGGTGTTTCTACACCACAAAATCCGGTAAAAGAGATGTTTAACACCCAAACACCAGATTAAAAGGGTGTTTCTTGATCTAAACCCGAAGAAAATGACCAAAACCCAGTTGAAAAAGGTGTTTAGCGCCCGATCACCTGATTAAACGGCGGTTTTTACACCAGAAAATCGACGAAAACTACCCAAAACCCGGTAAAGAGATGTTTACCCCGAACACCTGATTAAACGGGCGTTTCTTCACCAGAAAATCAAAGGAAACGACCTAAAACCCGGTAAAAGAGATGTTTAACTCACGGTAACCTTATTAAACGGGGGTTTCTACACCAGAAAATCGACGAAAACGACCCAAACCCGGTAAAAGAGATGTTTAATCCCGAAAACCTGACTAAACGGGTGTTTCTACACCAGCAAATCGAAGAAAACGACCCAAACCCTTCAAAAAGATGATGAACGTCCCAACACCATATTAACGGAAGTTTCTAGATCTTAAAACCGAGGAAAATGACCAAACCCCAGTTGAAAAAGGTGTTTAACGCCCGGTCACCTGATTAAGCGGGTGTTTCTACACCAGAAAATCGACGAAAACGACCCACGACTCCGTTAAAGAGATGATAACGCCCGAACACCTGATTAAACGGGTGTTTCTTGACGTAAAAACCGAGGAAATGCGAACGGAACAAAAATTAAATAAATTCTCCTTACCCATCTCGAGACATTAGATTCCAAATCATTTTTCAAAGTAAAAATTGACAATAGAATTTTTCTCCCCATTTTCATTGAGAATAGCGAATCGAAGAAGCCAAGGCAAAGAGAGTGGAGAAAAATGCGATTCCAATGTCCTTGAACCATCTTCGACTCACCCTCCTCAATTATAACGACAAAATGCCTTCCCGACGTTTCTGACACCAATTTTCGATCAATTTTTATTTGAAAAATGTTTTGGAATCTATGAAGTCTCAAGCATTAAGTCAGGAGTGATGCCCCTATTGTTTTTAATAACCATTTTTGGTGGAGGGTTTTCATTTAAGGAAAACTAAATGGTAAAAATCATCTTAAAATTAAAATTTGGTCCTTTCTGGCAACTCTGGTAGGGCTACCTCGTTCATAGTGAAAACGAGAATCCGATTAGAAATTGATATAAAATTTGTGTAGCGGAAATCTATTGATAAGGATAGGCGTACGTGTTGGATTCAAATAGAATAAATCAATCACAACTGTTATTTAATAATGTGCTTCCTATTGAAAATATGTTTTCGAGTTGAATTAGATCCATCAATAGCGCATTGAAATGCGGCATCTGGCTCTGACACAACCTTTGATATACTGCTTCCACGTTTTAACTGTTTCCCCTCGCTCTTCATATTATTCAAACTTTTTTTTTTCCGCCCTCGAATTTTCCCCATCGAAAATCGAAAGAAAAATCACTTTACAACGATAATAAGAGAAAGAAAAGAATTAAAAAAAAATTGCATATTTTGATGAGGGATGGGCAATGGTCTAATTGTTGTTGGCTGTTGTTTTTCGTTTCAGCACCCCCGCTTTTCGGGTTCCATATAGATTTTATGGTAATTTTATGCCTCTCACTCCTTCCCGCAGGACCCAAGTGTTGAGATATTGTTATACATTGAGCCTCTCTCGTTATATTAAACTCCACTTCCGCCCTCGACCCCTCGCGGTCTTTAATTCCCCACCGAGGGACATTAGAAGAGAAAATTATATTTACCTGAAAACGATTTGCCCGCTTTCATCATGGCTTTCTAAATGGAAAAATAATAGAAATTTCATATCCCCTCAGTTATTCGATTTCAATTTACTCTTTGACATTTTTTAAGAATTGATATCCAATTGACAGATTAAAAACATATTAATTTGAAACAAAATCGAGGGATTGTTCCTGACATCGGGACTTCAGAGCTAAATCTAATTTACAAACTATGCGGTTGAAAATCACGGCTAATGGCCGCCGGAGTCATTATCACGAGTGGCCCTTTATAACTCAAACTATCAACCGACGCTTATGGTCCGCGAACTGCTCCGAGTGTGCGAGAGGCGTTAAGGGACATTCAAAACTCAGTGAAGTCGATTTATCTTCTAAAAGTCCCAAGTAAATCTTTTTAGTTTGACCTCGAATGTTCCGGACACATGGAAATTTGAACTTAAAAATTAATTTCACTTCATTTGAATCTCATAAAACGTACAGCCGGTGCTCGATTCATGGCGTTTTCGATTAGTGACAAATCCAGAAATTTTTTTCTCCCTCCCGTTTTATGATCCCAATAATTTCATCCTAACTATCAAGCTGGCGTTGACATAAAGAAGGGAGGGCGAACAAAAGAAACTAATATAAATCCCTATTCGGATGGCCTATTTGTCTCCAGCAACTGACGCCCAATCGCTTACGAAATAATAACACATTTTCTGACACATCCCCTTTTGTAATTCAAAAGTCGCTTAAAAATTAAGAAGTTCTAAGTTTTGGGCAATAGATCCTTATGACGTATTGTTTCAAGTTGCTCTAAAGTAGGATGTTTTATCAAAAAAAGGAGCAGGTGGTCGGTTGTTTCTCATTGGTTCTCTTAACTACTCTTTCACAACTGTTCCAAGCTAATAGCCGTTCTTAATAACTCAACTCTTTCTTCTTTATTGCTTTACTCCCTCCCACCAAGAGTCACACCTTGATTTTCTTCATTAAATAAATGTTTATTTCTTTTTATTAAGAGAACTTTTATATAGGAACTATCCGCGTATCTGGTGTGGAACTAGCGTTCCAAGAGGTAGATGACGTATTTAAAAAAGGAGGGAAAAATGGCTCTATAACCTTTCGTTTTTATAACCTTAAAATGTTTAATTTACCTGGGAGTCCTTCTTTTTGGCTTAACTCCCTCCCCCAAGAGTCACACCTTGATTTCTTTATTAAACTAATGTTTATTTCTTTTATTAAGAGAATAAGCGTTCCAAGAGGTAGATGACGTATTTAAAAAAGGAGGGAAAAATGGCTCTATAACCTTTCGTTTTTATAACCTTAAAATGTTTAATTTACCTGGGAGTCTTTCTTCTTTATTGCTTAACTCCCTCCCCCAAGAGTCACACTTGATTTTCTTTATTAAACTAATGTTTATTTTTTTTATTATGAGAATAAGCAATCCAAGAGGTAGATGACGTATTTAAAAAAGGAGGGAAAAATGGCTCTATAACCTTTCGTTTTTATAACCTTAAAAAGTGTTTAATTTACCTGTGAGTCTTTCTTTTTTATTGCTTTACTCCCTCCCCCAAGAGTCACATCTTGATTTTCTTCATTAAACTAATGTTTATTTCTTTTTATTAAGAGAATAAGCGATCCAAGAGATGACGTATTTAAAAAAGGAGGGAAAAATGGCTCTATAACCTTTCGTTTTTATAACCTCAAAAATGTTTAATTTACCTGGGAGTCTTTCTTCTTTATTGCTTTACTCCCTCCCACCAAGAGTCACACCTTGATTTTCTTCATTAAACTAATGTTTATTTCTTTTATTAAGAGAATAAGCGATCCAATAGGTAGATGACGTATTTAAAAAAGGAGGGAAAAATGGCCCTATAACCTTTCGTTTTTATAACCTTAAAATGTTTAATTTACCTGGGAGTCTTTCTTCTTTATTGCTTTACTCCCTCCCACCAAGAGTCACACCTTGATTTTCTTCATTAAACTAATGTTTATTCTATTTATTAAGAGAATAAGCGATCCAAGAGGTAGATGACGTATTTAAAAAAGGAGGGAAAAATGTCTCTATAACCTTTCGTTTTTATAACCTCAAAAATGTTTAATTTACCTGGGAGTCTTTTCTTTATTGCTTTACTCCCTCCCCCAAGAGTCACACCTTGATTTTCTTCATTAAACTAATGTTTATTTCTTTTATTAAGAGAATAAGCGATCCAAGAGGTAGATGACGTATTTAAAAAAGGAGGGAAAAATGGCTCTATAACCTTTCGTCTTTATAACCTTAAAAAAATGTTTAATTTACCTGGGAGTCTTTCTTCTTTATTGCCTTACTCCCTCCCACCAAGTCACACCGGTGTGGAACTAGCGTCCAAGAGGTAGATGACGTATTTAAAAAAGGAGGGAAAAATGGCTCTATAACCTTTCGTTTTTATAACCTCAAAAATGTTTAATTTACCTGGGAGTCTTTCTTCTTTATTGCTTTACTCCCTCCCACCAAGAGTCACACCTTGATTTTCTTCATTAAACTAATGTTTATTCTTTTTATTAAGAGAATAAGCGATCCAAGAGGTAGATGACGTATTTAAAAAAGGAGGGAAAAATGGCTCTATAACCTTTCTTTTTATAACCCTTAGAAATGTTTAATTTACCTGGGAGTCTTTGAGACCTAATTTTTCTGCGAGCTTCTTCCTATCTGGCTTGGAGATGTATTTTTGTATTTGAAATCGTTTTTCGAGTCCTTTTCTTTGAAGGTCGGAGAAAACGGCTCTCCGCATCATCCTCGCCTGGGTTTCCCTCGTTGACTTTGCGCCCAAGGGAACGTTCCCGGGAGTGGGAAAACGGTGGTAGCCGTGAGACCTCCATGCCCACTACCTAAAAACAAAGAGTCAAAACATTGTATCCGCTAATAAAGGTTTTATTCTTTCTGCCATGACATGAATCATTAGAGGGTAATCACAATGCAGAGAGGTTCATTATGTTTAGATTACCATATTCAATGGCTCATTGATAAAGCACATTATTGGATCTCTCTTCTCTAATTTGCGGTATATACGCCGTGCGGGGGGTGGAAACAATTATTCGAAATCAATTAAATCTAGACAATTCTGAAGTTCTACAGTTAATGGGAGAGTTTAAATCAATTTAATGGCTCTTGGAATAGACAAATTGAAAACTTCGAAAATGGCTTTTTCCCTATTTTACTTTGAAAATTAAATATTTACCTGTTATATACGGCTGCCGGCAGGCGAGGAGGCTGTGGTGGATATGGGCGGACGTGAAACCAGGGCTTGGCCTCGGAATTGGTTTCGCGATGTACCCATTAAATCCCAAATAATGACTGCTCAGAAGTGCGCCTGTAATCAATTAAAAAGTAAATCATTTTTCGATAAAATTTGACTTTTATAAATTTTAAAATAACAATTTATAAAAATCCTGAAATTACTTTGGAGACTGCAACGCCCAAATAGAACGCCAACCACAATCGAGCATTCAATTCGACTGACATTAAAAGCAATTTGTTAAAAGGTTATTCAAATCTTAGCCATCTAGCAACATCAAAATAGTCATTTGATTTGAGGATTTTTCTAAGAACCCTGCATCCTCCATTTCGGAAGCGTAGTTTAATTTAGAGGGTCAGCAGGGGTCGAACGGCGATCATCCTCGACAACTGCTTGAGTCGTTCGAGTGGAATAAAACCGAAGACGACTCTGTTGTCGTTTTTGTGAATGCGTGTGCTGCACGTCCGCTTGCGACTGACATGTGCAAATTGTCCCCCCGACTCTAACACTCTCAATCAATCCGGAGCAGACTTTGAGGAAGAGGGGATTAAATAGACTTTCAGACTACTCTGTTAACGTATTTGATTTCTTTACAAACATCGTTTTATAAGACCTGCTCGGAAATCGTTCTTTTAACATGTCCATCAATGATTTCTATTGATTTAATGAAGATCGCAGCTACATTTTTCATGGGTGCACCTCAGGGTGCACACGGTGAAGGACTGGCTTTTAGGAGGGTGTTTCTCTTAGGAAAACACCGAGGAAAACATTTGGAAATCGGTTAAAAGGAGGTTTGAGGCTCAGGAAATGAAACCGCAAGAAACGCCCTAAGATGGTAAAAATCCCGAACACCTGAAAACGGCCTTCGTGGCTGTGGAGTTCGAATATCGATAGATGGCTCCTGCTGGCGCACAAGCCATATTGCGTAAGCCACTATTTGGGCTTTTTCTACACTGTCGATACTCCAAATCGTTTTCTCACTGCGATAATCCTAGGACTCAGTAAAGCACAAGCAATTGAGTTCGAATAACTATAGTTGGCTCCAGCTGGAGCACAAGCAATATTGCGTAAGCCACTATTTGGGCTTTTTCTACACTGACGATACTCCAAATCGTTTCTCACTGCGATAATCCTAGGACTCAGTAAAGCACAAGCAATTGAGTTCGATAACGATTTGGCTCCAGCTGGAGCACAAGCAATTGCGTAAGCCACTATTTGGGCTTTTCTACACTGTCGATACTCCAAATCGTTTTCTCACTGCGATAATCCTAGGACTCAGTAAAGCACAAGCAATTGAGTTCGATAACGATAGTTGGCTCCAGCTGGAGCACAAGCAATATTGCGTAAGCCACTATTTGGGCTTTTTCTACACTGTCGATACTCCAAATCGTTTACTCACTGCGATAATCCTAGGACTCAGTAAAGCACAAGCAATTGAGTTCGATAACGATAGTTGGCTACAGCTGGAGCACAAGCAATATTGCGCCACTATTTGGGCATTTCTACTCTGTCGATACTCCAAATCGTTTTCTCACTGCGATAATCCTAGGACTCAGTAAAGCACAAGCAACTGAGTTCGAATAACGATAGTTGGCTCCAGCTGGAGCACAAGCAATATTGCGCCACTATTTGGGCTTTTTCTACTCTGTCGATACTCCAAATCGTTTTCTCACTGCGATAATCCTAGGACTCAGTAAAGCACAAGCAATTGAGTTCGAATAACGATAGTTGGTTACAGCTGGGCACAAGCAATATTGCGCCACTATTTGGGCTTTTTCTACTCTGTCGATACTCCAAATCGTTTTCTCACTGCGATAATCCTAGGACTCAGTAAAGCACAAGCAATTGAGTTCGAATAACGATAGTTGGCTCCACTGGAGCACAAGCAAATTGCGTTAGCCACTATTTGGGCTTTTTCTACACTGTCGATACTCCAAATCGTTTTCTCACTGCGATAATCCTAGGTCTCAGTAAAGCACAAGCAATTAAGTTCGAATAACGATAGTTGGCTCCAGCTGGAGCACAAGCAATATTGCGTTAGCCACTATTTGGGCTTTTTCTGCACTGTCGATACTCCAAATCGTTTTCTCACTGCGATAATCCTAGGTCTCAGTAAAGCACAAGCAATTAAGTTCGAATAACGATAGTTGGCTCCAGCTGGAGCACAAGCAATATTGCGTTAGCCACTATTTGGGCTTTTTCTGCACTGTCGATACTCCAAATCGTTTTCTCACTGCGATAATCCTAGGACTCAGTAAAGCACAAGCAATTGAGTTCGAATAACGATAGTTGGCTCCAGCTGGAGCACAAGCAATATTGCGTTAGCCACTATTTGGGCTTTTTCTACACTGTCGATACTCCAAATCGTTTTCTCACTGCGATAATCCTAGGTCTCAGTAAAGCACAAGCAATTAAGTTCGAATAACGATAGTTGGCTCCAGCTGGAGCACAAGCAATATTGCGTTAGCCACTATTTGGGCTTTTTCTGCACTGTCGATACTCCAAATCGTTTTCTCACTGCGATAATCCTAGGTCTCAGTAAAGCACAAAAGGTTTAAATCCCTGAAGAGTGCAGGTAAAAACGACGGAAAACCTTTTGTCGAGCGACCACACATGAGATAATCGATGGAAAAACAGTTTGTACAAACATTGCTTTCCTAATTTACAAACTGACAACACAATGGATGTAAAAGAGAGAATCTCCGGTCAGGGTGGGTCGGAGGGTTGTTTTCCTAACGAATCAACCGATGATGGTGTGCGTATGTGCGCGCGATGTGGGGGGTAAACGAATAGATCCGGGCAAACTGAAATAACAATCAGTTCTCTCCGGTCTCGACCCATCATTGTCATCGTCTATTGTGATGCCGGCCGATTGGTTTAGTGCTAACCGAATTGTAATTTACCCTTTGTTCCGTATAAATCAAGCGCTGAATGATGTAACCAATGTTAGAATAATAAAATCGCCCATTTCGCTATTTTCTAAACGTCTTCAGCTGCAGTGAAGAGTGAGCACAAGTTCGCGAAAAATAAACCATATCGGATACCGAGCTTTGTACTAAAAAGGAAATGCCCTTACTCCGTCGCTTTTCCACCCCTCGGCGTCAGATGGTACGCCACTTAGTGACAATACACCTCGCCCACTCCAAGACACATTCGTCCTCATATATTGCACGCCCATGTTTATAACGCATACCCAGCCAGTTTTACAGCTTGCGGAAGCAATATTCAACGATATAACTACGCCTTCCTTCAACAACCAAATCAAAACGATGGAAACCTCATAAATCAATATTGCAGATATTCGCTCTGAACGATTTTCTTTTACTATGATCGTTTTTAAATGAGAAAACAATTGCTTTTCGATCTAACTTACTTTTAAAATGAGTTAATAGCACTATAGTCTAATGGAAGGTCTGCAAAGAAGAAAAATGGGGCAAAAACCCAAAAATTCTGAAGAAGCAATAGCAACAAGAATTACCAAAGAAAACTACTGGTTTGAAGAGCTTCCAACGAAAACTTCCTTAAAGAGACGTAACAATATAGGAGGGGGAAGTATAATGGAGGTGGAAGTATAACGGTGGGGGAAGTATAAGGGAACGAAAGTATAACGGAGGGGATGTATAAGGGAGGGAAAGTATAAAGGATGGGGAAGTATAAAGGAGGGTAAGTACTCGTATAACGGAGGGGGAAGTTTTTTTTTTCGAAAAATTTTCAATGTTTTTTTGTTAAAAATTTTCCGAGTTTTTTTTAAAAAATTTTCCGGGTTTTCTTTTTAAATTTTGGTTTTTTTTTTAAATTGTCTAAGTTCTTTTTTCGAAAATTTTTTTGGTATCAAGGTAGAAATAATGGGCTCTTTGGCCTAGGGATGTGCCTCTCGTAATGGGTAGAAGTATGAAATTTCTCCCTACTAAAAAAATTATAATAATAAGCGGCATTTTTTTACACCAAAAATTCGTAAAAAATATAAGGAGTCTTTGGTGAAAATTTGGTGAAAATCGGACCAACGGTTCGGCCGCAGCGAATTTTTTAAAACTTCAAACAGACATATCTCCGCCATTTTTTCGAAATTCAAAATCGCCCTCGTTACATTCTTCTTCACCGGCTAAAGAAATTTGTGTGAAAATTTGGTGAAAATCGGTTGAAAACTGTGGCCGAAAAGTGATCCGGAAAAAAATGCTACGGACGGCCGGCCGGAACCACAGACAAAGTTGAGATCGGTATAGATCCATATTCGAATTTACTCTACGGGGTCTGGAAGACCCCTCCCTGTCGTTCGTTTCTACTGTCCACTGGCCGATAAAACCCTTTGCTACGGAGTTTTTCTTACTTCTTTGTCTAAAAAAGCTTTGCTCCCGTCTTTTAAGTCCATTTTGAGGGTTTCCCTTGATCTTCTAGCCGGGAAACACCGAATTTACCAGATGGGCGTTTTTCGCGATATTTAGGCCTAGATCACACTTTTTAGATGGGGTACTTTTTGGGTCCTTCGATGAAACTGATGATTGAAAGTGATATACAGGTGTCCGGAAACACATGGCAAGCGTCTGGGAGAGCGTTAAAAAGTGGTTTTACGAAAAAAAGTTAAATGTAAACCCCCCTTAATTTAAATCAAAGAATTTGATGGGTAGTTTAAAATCCGCCTGGATATACAGGGTGTCCCAGACACAACCTAACTTCGTTATTTCAAATGAGAACCCCTATTTTTATTTCAGATTCGTAATCTACGCAAAATTTCAAGTAGATTTGAGTACTCATATGACGATTTTGGACAACTTTTAAAAAATGTCAAAATTTAGCGTTTTTTGCGCTAAAATCCGTTAAAATTGACCTAGGAGACTCGTTTTTTTTTTAATTCCACTTATTTTTTCCCGAAGAATTCAACTGTCTCAAATTTGAGCATCTTCGCATTCAGCATCACGAGATTTCGTCGCTAATGGCCTTTTTTCAAGTTAGAACCCAAATTTTTAGTTCAGAAATGAAAATTAGCACTTGTTGAAAGGAATTTTTCTTTCGGACCACAAATTTTGAAAGAGCTACAGCGTCTTTTGTGTTTATGCATCAAAAATTAAAATTCCGTCAACAAATCGCTAATTTCCATTTTTGAAGTATGGAATTTGGAGTTAAACTTGAAAAAAGGCCATTAGCGACGAAATCTCGTGATGCTGAATGCGAAGATGCTCAAATTTGAGACAGTTGGATTCTTCGGGAAAAAATAAGTGGAATTAAAAAAAAAACGAGTCTCCTAGGTCAATTTTAACGGATTTTAGCGCAAAAAAACGCTAAATTTTGACATTTTTTAAAAGTTGTCCAAAATTGTCATATGAGTACTCAAATCTACTTGAAATTTTGCGTAGATTACGAATCTGAAAAAAAAATAGGGGTTCTCATTTGAAATAACGAAGTTAGGTTGTCTGGGACACCCTGTATATCCAGGCGGATTTTAAACTACACCATCAAATTCTTTGATTTAAATTAAGGGGGGTTTACATTTAACTTTTTTTCGTAAAACCACTTTTTAACGCTCTCCCAGACGCTTGCCATGTGTTTCCGGACACCCTGTATACAGTCACGTTATATTTTGAAACGGAAACTCCTTTGATTCTTGACAATGGTTCTATGGGTAAAAAGAGCTCTTAAGTTTTCAATAAAAGGCGGAAAATGTGGAAGGAAAAGGTGCCGGGAAGGAAGGGGATCGAAGAAAAGGGCGAGGAAGAGAAGAAATCTTTAAGTAAATAGTCTGGAGGGGTGTTTGAGGCGTGAAAGCAGAATAATAGAAATTTCAGCTTTGTAGCCCTGAGGGTGCGCTGACGCCTGAGGGCCCACATTAATTGCTTTATACTAAATCACTTGTCGTCGCCGCCTCCCTCCCACTTCCCAATTTCTACTTACCCCACTTTAATGCCTCCACAGAAAATTATGAACTCCCCCTTCTCTTTTCTCTGTTTAGAGGAAAATTATTAACGACACGTTATACTGAGAACAATTTCATTAAAGCGTTTTCAATCTTTAATCACGCTTAAGCTCTATTGAGCTTTTGTCTTCTTTATTAGTCTCCCTTTCGAAATTTTCATAAGGCCTGCATTTGAACTTTCACTTGATACTTAATTCCTTTTGATCAATTTAAACTCCCTTCCAAATTCCCTCCCCTTTTCGCTTTATTCACTTTTCCAATACCTGTAGTGGTCGTTTGTTTTGAGTGGTCTGGTCCTAGAATTGCGCTTACGCTAAATTTAAGCGGAGGTTTGTGGATGTTCGTTGGGCTCACGCTACCGATCGACCTCCGTACGTCGATTTCGCCCGACTGAGATGGTCCAGGTTCCCATCTTACTCGATCTGAAAAAATAAAAAAAGTCATCTTTAATCATGTAATGTCCCCAAGTATACTGAAATGTGCAATCTCCGCCAATCATTTAAATCTTTCAAAGTGTAATCTGCGCAAGTTATCAACGTCTTTTACAATTTAGTTGGCGGATTACAAAGTCGGTTCAACGAGATTTGAGGATTTACAGGAGTTATAATAGAACAGCAAAAACGATTTTGGGGAGTTATCAACAGAATTTTAACTTTTCAATCATTTACGAGAACTTTGTTTCCGGCTTCCCGCTGTATCCGCTAAATCTCTCGGAGATAGAGTCACAGTGAAAAGATAGAAATAATTGTGATAGAGGGAATAGCTCACCTGACGAGGCTTTTTAAGCCGAAACGCCTCGTGAGATACCCGTTATCACAGTCATTTCTGACTCCATTATTGGTTAATTGAGGCGCTCCGGGTACGAAGGGCGAACTCGACATGGGACAATTTTTTTTAACTTCCTTAAAGAAGTTTGTGATACCCTCGACGTCGGGTTTTTGGGGAAGGGTCCTCCAGTTTTTTTTCATTTTCAGATTCTAGACCTCTTGGTGAATACACCCACATAATTTTTATGTTGAGTTCGCCATTTTTTCCCCTTTAAATATGTAAAAACCGAAACTTTAAAATGCGAATATCTCGAAACTACGTTTTGTCGAGTTCGCCCTTCGTACCCGGAGCGCCTCAATTATTTGATAGTAAAATCATCCTTTTGCGGATTACAGACGCAATAAAAATAAAAATTACGAGAACGCTCCATCGTAGTTTACAATTATCGAAATATTTCAAAACGTAAACTCCGCAAATCATTGAAATTTTCCTGAGTGTAATCTCCGCAAATCGTTCACAAAATGTTCAGAATTGGTGCACGAATGTTTTGGTTTTTTGGGGGCGTTAATGACGGTCTTTCCACCGTAAATTACACCCCGTTTACAGGCTGCTATGAAATTCTGAATCGAGGGGCCGTCGAAGTGAAATAAACGAGAGGGAAATCATAAACGACACAAATAATGGAATCATATTAGAGGGATGTGGTGTGAAGGTACTAATGTGGATCACGGATCGCAAATTGAGTAGAAATCCGATCGTTTAGCCACTTGAAACCGTATTCTGTCAAAATAATGAATGGCCTAATCGCCAGCTTGATTACTCTTATTATGGAAATCTCGGCGAAAAACACACTCCAAAAACTTTTTTTACACCTTTACATAATATTTATATAATTTATGATTTATTGCAACCATTTTTGTTAAAATAATTAATTTAAACTTTGATAGTTTGCTTAGGATTTATGATAGTTAAGAATTTGTTTGGTTATTATAGTAAAACTCATGATTTTGATTTTAGGGTAAAATAACTATAATGGAGCGATAAAATTAATTAATAAAACTTTCAAATTGTTGTTAAAATCAAGTTTGGAAATTATAGAAATTAAAAACTCCGCTGTCTAATAGAACGATTTCAATGCCGGGAAGGCGTATTTTCAGGTCATTTAAAAGCGACGAATGTTTTGTTTTTTGAAAGAGAAGGTGGAATATTGCAGAATTTGAAAGCAGAATTTGACTGCAGAAACTTGAGGAGCAAAATCGGGGCTTACAAAAATATTTTGGGCGACCGACGGCTCACAGGCAAACTCAAATATTTCAGAAGTCAAAATTGCTTGTCTTAATTGCTGCAAAAGCCCATTCTCGAGGTTTTTAAAAAGGAAAATATCGCCAGTATTGCTCGATGGCTTATTTTGAAATTTCAAAAAATGGCAGAGCTAGGTATGACTAGTTATTTGGAACACCTAGCGGTCCTAATGTGCATGACAAATTCAAAACTATCGCAACCAGCTGATCTCCTAATTTTTCCTGTTTGAGAAACTACGCTAGTGGAAGATTGATGATTTTTCTGGTTTAGGCCCTAGGTGCCCTTGTTCGATTTTAGCAGTGTAAGATTTGGCCTCTGATATAAAAGCCCAAAAATATAACTTTGACCTGGATGACCGTGAAAACTATCTGCAATAAAGATTCAAAACTAACACAACCAGCTGATCTCCTAATTTTTTCTGTTTGTGCAACGTCGCTACTGGAAAATTGGAGAGTTTTCTATTCAAGGCTCTAACTGCGCTTCTTTGATTTTAGCAGTTTAAGGATTGGCCACTGGCATAACGCCCTATGGCTTAACTTTGACTTGGAGGACCGTGAAAACTATCTGCAATAAAGGAAAAAAAAAAAAGTTGCCCAAATGAATGCGGAAAAAAATAGGATCCTCAGTTTTCAGTGGGATCCCTAATTTTGGGGCTTTCCTAGAGGATTAGGCCACGTGACTGAAGGTAACGAATTTAGTTGATGTCTTACCTTGCCAATCTTTTTCGTCCTGGTCAGAAGGCACGGGAGAGGGTTGAGAAGGCCGCCTTAGGGGGCTTTCGGGTCCGGAATCTTCCGGGCTGAGGCTCCTCTCGGAGCCGAGTAAATTCTCGACAAGAAACTGCGAAGAGGCGAGTATACCTTTTCTAAGCCCCTCCTCACTCCCTCGTCCCAAGACCGGCATGAGTACGTTCGGGAGCATCGGACTACCGCACAACTCGAATCGTAAGCACTGAAGTCATGACGGGAGATTTCGTTAAGCAATAAATTTCAGACGGAGATGTGGACTAGACGCCGTCCCAACCACCACTGTGATCCCACCACTAAATACATTGGGGGGTTGGGAATAATCTAATAATAATACCACTATAATCATACAGGGTGTACACCCTTATTGGGGCTAAGCTCGTTTAGTGGGTTGGATTTTTGCAGTTAGGCTCCGCCTCTCAACCTAACCCCCGGTCGTCCCCACCACAGGCCGCAATTCTCCCTCCACCCATTTTATCCGACTTACCGAGTGTTTCTGAAGGCTAACGTTTTTTTCAGGGCGACTTCATTTATATTGCAAGCCCCCGATTCTTTTCCGCACCATTGTTGCCTGTATCAATTCTCTCTCTCTCTCCGACCGATTTAAAATCCCCTCCCTCTTTCTTTCTTTCTTCCTTCGCCGACCCGTCCGGCAACCTTATTATTCAAGATTAAACACCCTAAACATTATCCACTTTAGACTTCATTCCATCCCCTCCACTTTCCTTTTTATACCACTGAAATTAACTATAGTCAAGAAGACTTTTATTAAAAGTTTCACCCCCCAACTTTTTCACTTTCCCCAACTTTACTCCATTTTCATAATTTTTCTAAGAATTCACCCTAATATTTTAATTTTTCATTATATAAATAAACCATTTTATAAAAAAAAAATGAAGTGTGTTGACTGCCACCTGTAGGCAAATAAGAAACTAAATTGGACAATTGATTTACCAAAAAAATTTCCCTTTAGTCAAAAATTAGTAATACAACGTTACTTCTTAAGTCTCGCCTGGTAGATTATTTTGTGACCTATTTTCTAAAGCAGGAAAACTTCGAGTTCCCTTCAGCAGCCAAGGTCTCCCTGAAAGATAACGCTATATTACCTCAATATTGATTTTACTAGCTTTTCGACGCAATAAAGATGTTTCGGGCGCTTATGATATACCTACACCTTAACGCAAACCGGTCGTGCGGGCTTACCGCTAAGAAACATCTTGGCATGCCGAAAACATATTTTTTATGATCCTCAGATCGCCATGATCAAGAAGGCCTTGACGTCATCTCTATTAGATTTAGGAAAATTTTCAAATTTATCTATTCTTGAATAAAAATTGTTGAGAGTGCTTGAGAGTACTTCTTCTCACCCTCTCAAAAATTAAAACGTATAATTTTTTGACAAAAAAAAAGGAAAACCGGAAAATTTTTCGAAAAAAAAAAACATGGAAAATTTTTCAAAAAACAATACACTCTAAAATTTTTCAAAAAAAAAAAGGAAAACCAGGAAAATTTATCGAAAAAAAAACTCGGAAAATTAAAAAAAACTAGGAAAATTTTTCGAAAAACAAAAAACTCGGAAATTTTTCAAAAAAAAAAAAAAGGAATTTCGAAAAAAAACGGAAAATTTTTCAAAAAAAACTTGGAAAATTTTTCAAAAAACAATACACTCGAAAATTTTTCAAAAAAAAAGGAAAACCAGGAAAATTTATCGAAAAAAAAACTCGGAAAATTAAAAAAAAAACTAGGAAAATTTTTCGAAAAACAAAAAACTCGGAAATTTTTCAAAAAAAAAAAAGGAATTTCGAAAAAAAACGGAAAATTTTTCAAAAAAAACTTGGAAAATTTTTCAAAAAACAAAACACTCGAAAATTTTTCAAAAAAAAAAGGAAAACTAGGAAATTTTTCGAAAAAAAAAACTCAGAAAATTAAAAAAAAAACTAGGAAAATTTTTCGAAAAACAAAAAACTAGGAAAATTTTCGAAAAAAAAAAACTCGGAAATTTTTCAAAAAAAAACTAGGAAAATTTTTCGAAAAAAAAATTAAAACTTCCCTCTTCCTAATTCTTCCCCTCCTTTATACTTTCCCTCACTTCGTTATACTTTCGTTCCCTTAAACTTCCCCCTCCGTTATACTTCCCCCTCCCATATACTTCCCCCTCCGATATTGTTACTTCTCAAGGAAGTTTTCGTTGGAAGCTCTACAAATAAGTACTTTTTTATTTAATTAACAATCATTCTCAAAGTCTCCTTAAAATCTGAGTTATGTGGTCGATTCCATTATCCTGATCCTTAAGCAAAAATTGATAGATGAAAATGTCAATTTTTTTATAATGCATAATGATAAAAGTGAGGATATTTTTATGAAGAGTTTAATAATATTTTATAAAGAGGAAGTTGCTTTATCAAACTCAAAGATAAAAAGTAATATTTACTCGGCAGATGTTTATAAAACCTCATATACGAAGAGGGAAAAAAAGAAAGGAAGTTTTATAAGAGGGAAAGACTGAATAGAGTTGAGACATCGCCATATATCGCGAGGGACACAATAAAAAAAGTTTTAAAATATATATAAGAGGTGGGTCTCCACTTAATAGAGTTTTATCCCTGTTCTAATCGTAAAGGACAATTTGGATCGGGGGTGGGGGGATTTGAAAAGACTGGTGGAGGGGTTTTTGAGTGAAACATCAAGCATTGATCCCGAGAGGCGGAGCCGGAGGCGGCCAATGGAAACCGCCTGCGCCGACAACCCTCGCACTCCCCCTCGTCCGTTCCTTTTCCTCCTTATACTCAACTCTTTATTGCCACCCTTTCAATATATAACGTATAATGATGTGGTCGGCGAATCCCCCCGGTACTCGCAGATCCCAAAACCCTCATACGACTCTTCAAACTATATCAACTCCGCCTACCACTTCACACTCAGTCCCACTTACCTAAAAACATATATACATTTCCCTCTTCAAACCACTTTATCAAACAAAATATTACATTCTTTATATTTTATTACTTTTCATCTTTTAATCCCACGGATTTGACTGTGAAGGAAGTGTGAGATTCGGCAAGTTGGGGGTTCAATTCTTGACAATCTACCTCACTTTCAACGTCAAAACTTCCCCATCTCACCTTCACCATTCACAACTTCCATCCATCACTCGTCACTTAACCTTCCACTAAATATTCATCCACCACAACCGAAAAAAAAAAATCATCTGTCTGGATGATGCCCAGATTGAACTAAAAAAAGATATCCCTATTTTGGGCTGCAATTTTTTTATTTATTCATTTAAACTTAAGATAATTCTAAAATAGAGACAACGGCAAACATGTAGGACTAGCGCTCCACGCGATCTATGACTAAACAACGCTCCCATAACCTTTCCATTATGTAACCTCAACGCTACAAGTTAACGCTTAGCCACTCATTCTCTTTATCTGTGATGATCTAAACAGTTTAGGTTCACTTCTATTGAATTTCTTCACAATCGGAAAAAATTATCTGTCTGGATCTTTCAGATTGAACAGAAAAGATGAATTTTACCACTATTTTGGGCAGCAATTTTATTTACTTATTTATATTAAGCTTCAGAAATAGTTTCAGATAAAAATAGAGAGACTACGGCACGTGTAGGACTAGCGCTCACGCGATCTATGACTAAACAACGCTCCCATAACCTTCCCATTATGTAACCACAACACTACACGTTAACGCTTAGCCACCCATTCTCTATATCCGTGATGATCTAAACAGTTTAGGTTCACTTCTATTGAATTTCTACAAATCGGAAAAAATTATCTGTCTGGATCTTTCAGATTGAACTGAAAAAGAGGAATTTTACCACTATTTTGGGCAGCAATTTTATTTACTTATTATATTAAGCTTCAGAAATAGTTTCAGATAAAAATAGATAGACAACGGCAAACGTGTAGGACTAGCGCTCCACGCTATCTATGACTAAACAACGGGCCGATATCCTTCCGACTATGTAACCTCACTTAAAACTTAGGTCACTTCTCCTGAATATTCATCCTCCACAACCGGAAAAAAAATCATCTGTCTATACAGCTTGTGAGATTGAACTTAAAACTTTTTTTGTCTCCTATTTTGGGGAAACTTTTGCAATTTCAGATGTATCAAAAATAGAGAGTAATATCCACTGGTTATTCTGGAAACCGAGGCGCTCCGAGCGGTCGATGACTAAACATTTTAAAAAAGGCGGTAAAACAGATTCATAACCTTTCGATTATATAACCTTGATGATGTAAACGCTTAGCCACCGGTTGATCTATACAGTTTAGGATCGCGAAAGCTCGAAAAGATGATTTTTGAAGAAAGGAGGCCACTTTTTGCCTAAAGCCCACTTTTAAAAACCCTACAGAAGAATTAATTACACAATGTTTTATTATTTCAGGAACAAAATCCACTAGCCATCGATAACTTTCGTTGATAGAAAACGTCCGTATTAAAGTCACGTATGTTAAAACGTAATTGCCTATGACAAGATCATAATGTTTACATACGTTCAAATACCATCTGGAACTGTCAGTAGCAAATAACGTTGGGAAAAGTTAAGGGTGATTGCCTCCCCCCCTCAAATATAGCGTACAAATAACATCCAGATTCGTATCTTTTTATAAGAATTAAACTCTTCTATATGATTGGGGTGGAAAAAAAAATTTCCATTCCATATCAGATAAAAGAATTGGATTTCAGACATCATAAGTCACTAACAGACACAATAAATTCGGTTTATCTGGAAAGATATTTTAATCGAGTATTTCGGAAATTGAATACAAAAAGACGTGAGGGATTTTTTTAGGTGAGATTTAAAACTGGAGAGAGCAGCCGAGGAATCTTAAAAGCCGATAGCCAACTAGACTAATTAATAATTATTTATTCGGCTAAACAAATGAGGGATTCTTGGCCAAAAGAGCCAGGAAAACACACGCAAATCCGATAATATATAAGTTTCTTGGCTAAAAGAGCTAGGAAAACATACAAAAATCCGATAAAACAAAATTTTCTTGGCCAAAAGAGCCAGGAAAACTACCAAAAATACAATAAAATGGGCTTTTAATGGCTAAAAGACCCTCAAAATATCGGTTTGAGAGTTTTTAATCGACAAAACCTTCAAAAATGTAGTGAAATTGAGGGTTATGGGTGAAAATAACATTCATCGCAATATCGCCCAAAAAATGAGGTAAACATGGGGATTTTTGGCTGTTTATATGGTACAAATGGGCAAAAATCATGTTAAAAAATTCTTGGTGAAGTAGGAAGGAAGATGTCGACATTGAAAAAGAGTTTTTCGAGGCCTCAAAAATCGAGCAAATCATACGAAACCTGGATAGTAGGTTTTTCGAAGGACCCCCCCAAAAAACCTCCAAAAATCTGTAATAAGAGGCATCTGTAATAATATTACAAATCTGTAATACGATTGATGCAGCGATTATAAATAAACAAACGGATAATATCCAGTCGCTGCTTGAAAGGAGGATGGTTTCTTTCACTCCCTGCATTTTCCTCCAAATCTTTGTAAAAGGATTACGACGAAACTATTCATCGGATTTTCTTATATATATATTTTGGAAAGAGCTCATCAAAGCCTACAAAATGGCCAGCGGTTTTTTTGGAACAAATGTTTTAGACAAAAAGTAAGCTTTCCATTTTCCAAACAAAAATTTTTTCGGAAAAACTGCTCCCAAGACCGTATAGACATTCCCAAACTAAGGAGTACTTGCTTTTGTAAAAAAATTTCCGACGATTTTAGTCCTTAAATATAGGAAAGTAATCTCTTGTTGTTGAAACAAAATGCTCGGGCAGTATGATGGCCCTTAAAAAATTAATTTACCTAAATCCGGTAAAAATGGGTTTTTTGCCCCGTAGAAAAGGGAAAAATTTTGTTTAAAAAAACCGATAAACTTTTCGGCAAAGCAGCAAGGACAGCATTCATTCTTTCGCCAGTAAAAAGGGCCTTAGGGGCCCAAAAAATCGAGCAAACCTAAAAAACCTACCTGAAAAACCGAAGAAAACTGCGAGGGTTACTGTGCCAAAAAAAAGACCCCAAAAATGTCGAAATGAGGCCAAATTTTACATCCCACATTAAAATGTCAAATGTAAACCCCTCTTATTTTTGGAGGAGGGATCGAATCCTACATGTGGATTTTAATTTCGATGTACAGGGTGACCCAGAGATATATTTTAAAAAAATTGTCGTTTGAAGAATTTTAAGAACAATTGTCGAATTTTTGAAATGAAATCCGACTCATGCTGGTGTTTAATAATTAGATTGAGGAAATAAAACCGACTGGAGAGAGGCCAATATATATTAAAAAAAAGGGGGATTATCGAATAAATAATGTTCCGGGATGAGCGAAGAGGGAGAGAAAAAAAAAAGAAAGAGCGAAATAGGAAGGGAATTGTAATCGAATCGCCAGTCTGGAAATCTGGAGTTGGCGGAATATTAAGTTATTATAGGGCGAAATTAAAAAAGTGAATGTCTGGGGGTTGGTTTGGCTATAACAGTCAATTCTAATTTGCTCTGAGGAAAAGGAGGGAAACCCGCGATAACAATCGTGAAGAAGGAGGGTAAAAATTAAATATAAAAAAAAAAGAAGAAAGAGAGAGAAAAAATGAGAGTCGAAGGAAAGAGGTCTCGCGGGCAGGCGCGCCCGTCAGAAGCAGAGGGCGCGTTGAGAGGGCCTTCCCTCCATTTTCTTTTATTTCCAAGCCGCCTGTCATTATTTTCCCCGTCTTATCGTGAAATGAGTTTTATATCCACACCCTCCTCAATCCGGAAAGCTGCCCCAAACAGACCCGCTTTTAAAAAGAGATTTCTTAAAGAATTAATTAAGATTGATGTTAACTCCCGTTTTGAAGACGGTGGCGAAGAGGGGAAAAAAAAGCCAGAAGTAGACTTGTGTGCGGTGAAATATAATTAAAAGTTGGTAATTAATGAACGACTCCCTCATTTTTCCTCTCTCTCTCTTTTTTTTTTGCCATGGTTATTTCATTTCAAGTCATAATTTTTATATAAAATGTTTGCTTTGAAATCCGAAAAAAAAAGTCTTATTGGGAAAGAAGCCGATAAAGGAACAAAGTGTTGTCATGGTATTTAGTTGTGTGTGTGGGTGAAGGGGAGGAAAGTGTATCCCAGAAAAGGGGGAACAATGAGACCCCACACAGATGCTATTGACACCTCCTATAATACAAACCCTCCCGACAAAACGCGCGCACACATACGCACAATCGCCCAGACTAACTCGCACCCTTCTTCCTAATAGTAATCCCCGTTCCCTAAAGTCTCATGCCTTTCAGACATACATTGTTACTTTTTCCAAAGAAACCTTCGACCTTCAAGAAACTTCTTTTATTGAGTTTTAATTTCGTTCTCTTCTTTTTTTATCAAGGAAACCTTTTTATTCTTATAGACATTTTTAAACCACCCTTTGGGGCATCAGTTTGCAGGTAAAAAATTGTGTTTTTGCAGCACAAAACAAGGGTGAGCCCTTAAAAAGGCATGGGCGAAAAGTCGAGGAAAACACACGGAAAAAGGAGACAGAAAAAAGTAAAACGCAGGATAAAGAAGGATCTGTGGTCATAGAGAGTTCAGCGAATCGTAATTTGCCCTTCCCGTATCCGACTCAGCTGAGTCGTATACGTGTACGACTCACTTCCCGACTCCGAGTAAACGTAAGGTTATATTTTAGGAAGGTTATTTTTTTATCTCGTTTAGTTTCGGGTTCGGAAATCAACTTGTGTTCTCAACAGATTGGCAAAAAAAAAACACTCTTTTTACAGGAGTTTCCTCAGTTCGAGAGTTTCAGGGAATCGTAATTTGCCCTTCCCGTATACGACTCGAACATCGAGTCGAAATCGTTATCTCAGCTGAGTCGTATACGTGAACGACTCACTTCCCGACTCCGAGTAAACGTAAGGTTATATTTTACGAAGGTTATTTTGTTATCTCGTTTAGTTTCGGGTTCGGAAATCAACTAGTTTCTCAACAGATTGGCAAAAAACACTTGTTTTTCAGAGTTTCCTCAGTTGGAGAGTTTCAGGGAATCGTAATTTTCCCTACCCGTATACGACTCACAAAACAGGAAAGGACTTCTCGTAGAGGCTTTATAACCCAGTTTCAGGGAGTCGTTCCGACTCAGTTCACAATGTTCTCACTAGAGCAAATTCATGAATCGAAACATGGAAAACTTGAAGGAAATAGGGATAGGTAATTTCTATGTGCTGTTATAGTTAATCAGAAAAACCAAGTTTCGATTCATGAATTTGCTCTAGTGAGAACATTGTGAACTAATTGAGTCGGAACGACTCCCTGAAACTGAGTTATAAAGCCTCTACGAGAAGACCTTTCCCGTTTTGCGAGTCGTATACGGGAAGGGCAAATTACGATTCCCTGAAACTCTATAATAAACTGAGGAAACTTTTGTAAAAAGAGTGTTTTTTGCTAATAAACGATAGAAAGCGATAATAACTAGCGTTTTGTGGGCTAAAATCGTGGGAAACCTAGAAAATTCGGTGAAAGGGGATGTTCCTCCAACGAAAAGTTTGAAAAAAGTCGTTGACATTGAGTGAAAAAGGGTTGCTTTTGGCCTAAAAAGTAAAAAAAAAAAAAAAAAAAAACGCCCAAAAATCGGTTTCATTTGTGCTTCATTGCCAATAAACAATGAGGAGTCAGTTGCGATGTAAAAGCTGTCCAAAAACTTCGATTTGTCAAAATTCTTTTAATTGTAGGTACTTTTCGTATTATCAAAGGCGTTTTGCTGTTGATGACTGGGAAGGGCGGTGAAATTGAAAAGGAAGACCGAATATCAAACAAGGAACAGGAAATAACCTATCTCGCAAAGTAAGAGGGAGGCGTTCAGGCCACATTCGGCTTTGTACTCCTCTGACAGCAATCAGCCAACTAATATCGCGTTTAGCATACCCATATGTTTTAAACAGGTTCTCAGTAAACAATTTAGCGATAAAGAATTAATTTAAAATTGTTTAAAACATTTTTAAAAAGGAAAACACTATGCTCCTGGGCTCAGAAGTCATAATTTCTGATTCCGTCGGTTTTTCGACCGAAAAACCCACTTTTTACATAATTTTTTGACGTTTATCAACTGTTTTTTCGACCGGTGAAACCTTCTTCTAACCAAATATTTGCATTTTCTTTAGACGAATACCCTCTTTTTATTGCTTTAGTGGCGTTTTCCTGGTTTATAGGCCGAGAAAAATCAATTCACAGGTGTTTTAGCTTCCTTAAAGAAGTTATTTTGAAATCCTCCACGTCGGGTTTGTAGGGAAGGGACCCCGGAGCACCCAATCAAGCATTGATCTTTGCCGATCTCAACTTTTGAGAGTTTCAGGGAATCGTAATTTTCCCGTCCACTATACGACTCACAAAACGGGAAAGGACTACTCGTAGAGGCTTTATAACCCTGTTTCAGGGAGTCGTTCCGACTCAGTTAGTTCACAACATTCTCACTAGAGCAAATTCATGAATCGAAACATGGAAAAATTGAAGGAAATAATTTCCTTATTCGATTTTATCAATCAATTGATCGATTTATTGATTCCGTACTTTTTGGAAGGATTTTGGAAGTTAAAGGGGATCATCAAGGAGACTTTATACCCACGCTGTGAAAATTGGCGGGAACGTTTTAGGGATAGGTAATTTCTATGTGCTGTTATAGTTAATCAGAAGAACCATGTTTCGATAGATTAGAGAGTTTCAGGGAATCGTAATTCCGAGTCCCGACTCCGAAACACCAAACGGGAAAGGTCTTCTCGTAGAGGCTATAAAACAGAGTTTCAGGAAGTCGTTCCGACTCAGTTAGTTCACAATATTCTCACTAGAGCAAATTCATGAATCGAACTTAGGTACCTTTATTTCTTCGACTTTAGCCAATGCTGTTGAAAAAACTCCCAGGGCTCCTCGTTGGATTTGAAATTGTGAAAACAACAAAAACAAACCGAAACTAAACGATATTGGATTTGAAATCGTAAAAACAACAAAAAACAACCTGAAAATAGACGAAATTGTATTTGAAATCGTGAAAACAACAAAAAAACATCCCGAAAATAAACGAAATTGTATTTGAAATCATAAAACAAAAAAACATGAACCCGATACTAAAAGAGATAACGAAATAACCTTCGTAAAATATAACCTTACGTTTACTCGGAGTCGGGATTGAGTCGTTCCGGTATACGACCCAGCCGAGTCGGGTCGTATTACGATTACGACTGGCGGCTCGAGTCGTATGACCTTGAGCGAGTCGGAGTCGGGACTCGGAATTACGATTCCCTGAAACTCTCTATTAATTTGCTCTAGTGAGAACATGGTGAACTAACTGAGCAAGGTTATAAAGCCTCAACGAGAAGACCTTTCCCGTTTTGTGAGTCGTATACGGGAAGGGCAAATTACGATTCCCTGAAACTCTATTTTTTCAGTGGTTCCGGCCGGCCAATTTAAATTTAAATTTTACTGATTTTTTTATACTGTATTTTCTTCCTCTTTTAATCCCATTTTCACCGGGCATTCCAGCGTTTTCATCATCATTTTGAGCCCAGTAATCTCTTTTTTGTAAGATTTTACCAAAAACAGATTTTTCAAAGGATTTTATGAAGTTTCTCTCTTCCTAGACACGTTTTCTTCGTTTTTCTCACCCAGAAATTACCTTTTTATCTCTTATTTCATGTGTTTTTCTACTTTTTTGGAGAGAAGTTCCCTTTCTTACGAGATTTTTGGACTTTTTTTGACGGTCCGATCCAGTCAAAGTCGAAAAAAAGTCGAGAAAACGAAAGTGAGGAGAAAGGCAAAGTTTTAGGTTTCATAATCAGACTCTCACTACTAAAATATTGCCAACAATTTTTTTTTCTCTCTCTCAGACCATTTGTGACACGAAAATAAAGTCATTCTAAGTAAATGGTGGAAAAATCTATTAAGGGCCTAAAAATTACATATATTTGACATCGATAAAAGACCCCATTAGTGTATAAATGGTATGAAATAACGTTATTGGATCTCATTAGGTGTACCGCGGGTGTGGGTTCTGCACAAAAGAAAAAAAAATCTCGTTTTTTGGGTAAAAAAAGCACAATATCGAATATTAAAAATAGGGTGAAAACGTTATAGAAAAAAAGTTTCTTTTTTGTCGAGGGGGGAAATGGTAACTAGGTGTTTATTTGAGTACAAAAGGAGGGCCCCCCGGGGACGTAGGACGGGACAATGGGAACGTTTGACAAATAGAGGCACGCTCCGGCCTCCAAGGCGAGAGACGACGATGATATATTACGCGAGACCTCGATTTGTCAAACTTGTGCCACAATCATGACGAATTCGGAAATTCAGGGGATCCCTATTCATTATATGGGAAGATGTCTCCATTTCATACTGTGCTAAATGCTAATACTTTCTTTTCTTAGTTTACGACAGGATTTGGAAGCCTTTGTAATGTGATCGGTTTATATCATTTTTCAAAGAATCGAGTTGTTTACCAATTTTTTGGTTCATACGGTTATAACGATTTAAAACAATAAACAAAAAAGGAAAGGACAAGGTCCAATTTAAATAGAATATCCCCCTCTACGGGAAAGAAAAGGTGCTCTTCTTTTACTCTCTTCTGATCTGGGCAGCCCGAGTGAACGGTCCTTTTGCCATCGAACTTTTTTTCTCTTTGAGACTTTTGCGTCACCTTCTTGTGACTTCACGGCTACGACCTTAGAACTACATACGGACTTCGATTGGACTTTTTACCTTTTTGGCATCTCTTCGGTATCGACTTCGGCATCACCATCGGCATCACTTCGGACCCACCAAGCAAGGCAAGGCTTAGGATTTTTTTTTAATTTTTTTTATTGTATATATTTTTTTTATTATTATTTATTCAGAAGAATAAATGTCTAATTGGAGGTATTAGTTTATTTATTAAGTACCCGTCTAAGATAAAGCAATAATAAAAAAAGAAAGGAAGGGTAAGACCACAGAGGAATCAATCTTTTTTTAAATTTTATTATTTGTCCCCCTTTTGGGGCCTAGCCGCTATACGGTTTTTGAAAACTACCAAAAATCAATTAAAAATGGTATTTTATCTGTCAAAAAACCGAGGAAAACTACCAAAAATGCAGTCAAAATGTGGTTTCTTTCTGAAAAAACTGAGGAAAAATTCTACAAATCGTGTCAAAATGGGGATTTTCTGTCAAAAATCCGAAGAAAACTACCAAAATCCATTAAAATTTTGGTTCGTTTCTTATTAAGTCGAGGAAATATCTTAGAAATCGTGTAGTAAAAATGGTGTTTTTCTGCCAACAAACCGAGAAAAGTACTAAAAATCCAGTCAAAATGTGGTTTCTTTCTCAAAAAACTGAGGAAAAATCCTACAAATCGTGTCAAAATTGGGATTTTCTGTCAAAAATCCGAAGAAAACTACCAAAATCCATTAAAATTTTGGTTCGTTTCTTATTAAGTCGAGGAAATATCTTAGAAATCGTGTAGTAAAAATGGTGTTTTTCTGCCAACAAACCGAGAAAAAGTACTAAAAATCCAGTCAAAATGTGGTTTCTTTCTCAAAAACTGAGGAAAAATCCTACAAATTGTGTAGCAATGGGTTTCTTTCTCGAAAAGCCGAGGAAAACTACCAAAATCTATTCAAAATAAGGTTTCATTCTCATAAATCTATGAAAAATCCTAGAAATTGTGTAAAAAAGGTGATTTTCTAACAAGAATCCGAGAAAAACTACCAAAAATACTGTCAAATGCGGTTTCTTCTTCAAAAAACAGAGGAAAATCCTACAAGTCGTGTAAAAATGGGGTTTCTTTCTCAAAAAACCGAAGAAAACTACCAAAATCCATTCAAAATGTGGTTCGTTTCTTATTAAGCCGAGGAAATATCCTAAAAATCATGTTAAATGGGGTTTCTTTCTCGAAAAACCGAGGAAAACTACCAAAATGCAGTAAAAATGAGGTTTCTTTCTCAAAAAACTGAGGAAAAATCCTACAAATCATGTAAAAATGTGGTTTCTTTCTCGAAAACCGAAGAAAACTACCTAAATCTATTCAAAATAGGGTTTCACTCTCATAAAACCTAGGGAAAATCCCACAAATCATGTTAAAGTGGGTTTCTTTCTCGAAAAACCGAGGAAAACTACCAAAAATGCAGTAAAAATGAGGTTTCTTTCTCAAAAACTGAGGAAAAATCCTACAAATCATGTAAAAATGTGGTTTCTTTCTCGAAAACCGAAGAAAACTACCTAAATCTATTCAAATAGGGTTTCACTCTCATAAAACCTAGGGAAAATCCCACAAATTGTGTAAAAATGGTGTTTTATCTATCAAAAAACCGACAAAAACTACCAAAATGCAGTCAAAATGTGTTTTTTTTCTCAAAAAATGAGGAAAAATCTTACAAATCGCGTAAAAATGGGGTTTCTTTCTCGAAAAACCGAAGAAACTACTAAAATTTATTCAAAATAGGGTTTCATTTTCATAAAATCGAGGAAAAATCCTAAAAATCGTGTAAAATGGTGTTTCATCTGTCAAAAAACCGAGAAAAACTACCAAAAACGCAGTCAAATTTTGTTTCATTCTCAAAAAACCGTGGAAAAATCCTAAACATTGTAGTAAAAATAAGGTTTCATCTATCAAAAAACCGAGAAAACTACCAAAAATGCAGTCAAAATGTGGTTTGTTTCTAAAAAAAACTGAGGAAAAATCCTACAAATCATGTAAAATGTGGTTTCTTTCTCGAAAACCGAAGAAAACTACTAAAATCTAATCAAAATAGGGTTTCACTCTCATAAAACCGAGGAAAAATCGTGTAAAATGGTGTATTATCTATCCAAAAACCGAGAAAAACTACCAAAAATGCAGTCAAAATGGGGTTTCTTTCTCAAAAACTGAGGAAAAATCCTAAAAATCGCGTAAAAATGTGGTTTCTTTCTCGAAAAACCGAAGAAAACTACTAAAATCTATTCAAAATCGGGTTTCACTCTTCTAAAACCCAGGAAAAATCCTACAAATCGTGTAAAATGGTGTTTTATCTATCAAAAACCGACAAAAACTACCAAAAACGCAGTCAAAATGTGTTTTTGTTCTCAAAAAACTGAGTAAAAATCCTACAAATCACGTAAAATGGGTTTTTTTTTTCTCGAAAAACCGAAGATAACTACTAAAATCTATTCCAAATAAAGTTTCATTCTCATAAAACCGAGGAAAAATCCTAGAAATCGAGTAAAAATGGGGTTTCTCTGTGAAGAATCCGATGAAAACTACCAAAATCCATTCAAAATTTGCTTTGTATATTGTTAAACCGAGAAAAAATCCTAAAAGTAGAGTAAAAATGGTGTTTTCTGTCAAAAAACCGAGAAAAACTTCCAAAATGCAGTCAAAATGTGCTTTCTTTCTCGGAAAACCGAAGAAAACTACCAAAATCTATTCAAAATATGGTTTCATTCTACTAAAACAGAGGAAAAATCCTAGCAATCTTGTAAAAATGGGGTTTCTCTGTGAAGAATCCGAGGAAAACTATCAAAATCCATTCAAAATGTGCTTTGTTTCTTATTAAACCGAGGAAATATCCTAGAAATCGTGAAAAAAAAAGGGGTTTCTCTGTCAAAAAAACCGAGGAAAAAGCCCCAAATCCATTCAAAATGTGGTGTCTTTCTCAAAAAACCGAGGAAGAAACCTAAAAGTCGTATAAAAATGGTGTTTATCTTTCATAACAACGAAGATTACTACCAAAAATTTTGTAAAAACGTGGGTTTTCTCGAAAAATACTAAAATGTGGGAAATAGCTCGTTTTTTAAATGACTTTTAGATAAACCAAGAAGCATCCTGATGACAAAAATGTTTACTCTTTTTTTGAATTATTGTCAGTTCCTTTCTCTTTTTATCAAAGGTATAAAACCCGAGCATGAAATTCGAGCTTTTACGGAGCTTACGTTCTAATATAATAAAAACTTTTTATACCCTCTTTTTCCCCTCCGAACTGGAAATCTTTTAACTGGAATAATACTGTCCCCTGTGCAAGTGGACGATATTAAAGTCCATAATTCACGTTAATAAAATAAAATCCGTAGTGGTTTACTAAAGGGTAAAAAATCCTGGGTATCGAATTGTGTAACTTAGGGGCGGAAAATAGAAGAGGGTGAAAAAAACCCTTTGGTTTATTTAATCGGAAAATCCTCCGTGACCTGGATTGAAAAATATTTATACACATCCCATACGGTATGAATGGGGATGATAAGGATATAAATCTTGGCTCTTGTCCTATTAGAGTTATGCATATGGGTGTTTAGAAAAGGGGCGAAAAAAAGGGTTTTTCACACATGAGAGGATCACGATTGCAGCTGCTGATGCGACTTTTTACCGGTGCTCAGTGGTGCAACTTGAGGCGTCGAAAGAGTTGGAAAAATGAGGTTTAAAATACTAAAATTTCAAATAAAATATCTTAGAAGTGATTCTCAACGGGGGCGGTACCGCCCCCTGGGGGCGCTGAGAAGTTACTGTGGGGCGTTATGCAAAATTTGGGTGATAGGGGGTAAATGGCTAAGTGGCCAGCCATGGAGGCGTTAGCGTGAGTCCTTTTTTTTTATTTAATTTTTATTGCCGCCCGTTAAGTAAAGGGCAAAAACTTAACTGCCCGTTAAAAAATTTAACCGGCCCGTTAAGTAAAGGGCAAAATTTAACTGGCCCATTAAGTAAAGGGCAAAAACTTAACCGCCCATTAAAAATTTAACCGGCCCGTTAAGTAAAGGGCAAAAATTTAACCGGCTTCAAAAAGGTTGAGAAACACTTCTAGAGTCTAGATAATCCTTTAGTTGTCTCTGAAAAGTGCACATTGGCAATATGGCGAGAGCCACCGCCTAGGCCCATCCCCCCAAAAGTGACGGCCTAGAGCGCTAGGCGCTAACACAAAGAAACAGTTACTTACTTAAGGCAAATACAAAAATTAAAAAATAAATAAAAAATAAAATAAAAAATCCGATTTTATTATTTGTAAATTGAAAAGAAAGAAAGGAAAAAAATTCTGGTTATCCTCAGTCACTTTCTGTTTTTGTCTTTTGTTTTTAAATTTTACTGCTGTAAAAAAAACCTTCCAGAGTTCCAGCAGTCGAAGTTCCGATTTCGAAGAGCGCAGATCATAGTCGACATCTTCAAGTTTTCGAAGAACTTTTTCAACTTTTCTTCAAATTTCGAATTGAGAAAAACCGAAAATGAGCGCTCCACCTCAAAAAGAAGAAACCGGACCTAAAATGGAGATCAGCGCACAAAACTTACGTGTGATGTCCATAGAAAAACTTAGGAATCCAAAACTAACCTTGAGAGAATCCCTTTTCATCAATAACATCTTGAAAAAAACAAATACGGTTATCCAAGATCGGAGAGAAAAAAAACCTGGTAATTTTAATTATTTCGGATAATTAATTATTATAATTATTTTTAGGTCAATTCTAGATAAAAAGGATCTTTATTCTAATTATTTTATGTATAATAAAAGTTAATATTTTGTTGTATTTTTTAATGATAAAGCTGTGTAACCTGCCCATGAGGTAACGAAAGAGTGGTGCCAACTGAACAAATTTCCCTGTCGAGAGAATAAAAAGATTATTGAAAACAATAATTTAAACAAGTTATTGTTAGTTTCCTGGTCGAGAGAGTTTAAGTGCTACAGATAAATGGAAGGTAGGCTGTAGCTGACATTATTTACCAAGACCGACTTTTCCACCTCAGTGCTATATTATAACCGGAGTTTGATAAGATTGATGACGGGACATTGTGGCAGTTTTTCCACATCTTTTCAAACATATTTCGTTTCTATAGAGAAGGACAAGTTTTTTTTTATACTCAGGGCTCTCCCCCTTTTTTTCCCTGCGTTCTCCGCTTTCAATTTAAAGAGTCGGAAGTGATTTTTCACGTATCGGGTTATAAATGAGATGAGTTTCAAGGGTTGACAAATGTTGCGAATCGAGTGTTGCTAACCGTCCGGTGTGTCACCCTTCATTAGGAAAAGGGACAATGGGGGCACGACGGCACGGGAAGGGCCCCCGCCTTCATACGGACCCCCTAAACAAAACCAAAGCGAGGACGATTTGTCAAATTAGCCCTTCACTAAAGACTCAGACAAATAACTGCTGTGACACCTCAACCCTTTTTTATACACCATTAAATTTTCATTTTAAATTGATATCATGTCACTTAGGGTCGTGGGATTCACTCTAGTTCCTATTCAGCTCATTCTTTTCATTCACATTTAAAACGAAAACATTCGCTTAGAATACAATCATAATTCCATTAATTGCTAACGTCCAAAAATTCAAGTTTGGGCTGCACCGGGATTGCGCATGAAAATAATCCGATAATCCCTATGAAAGTAACCCTTCATTTTGTCACCGTGATTGCGCACGAGGAAAAAAAATGTTGTGATGCGCATCTTGAAAGTCTCACACAAATTCCTTCACCAGACGAACTTCACCTTGCATATAAGGGTAGAGAAGACTATAGCTTTGTTCCTGGTTTGAAACACATGGAGCATGCGCAGAAGGACTTAGACGTCAAATCTGACGTCGCTCAAATCCTTCTGCGCATCCTCCAGGAGTTTCAAACCAGTTTTAAACTGCGATTGGAACAAAGCTTATATTATTTTTTCTCATGTTTAGGACCATAAGGGAATTATTTTAAATCCAAGTTTCCGTCATCCCCCACTTCTGGCAAAAATCGGCACTTTTTAAAAGTTTTTGGCCTCTAGCTCATTCCCAGCTCATTTTTTTGAAGACATAACGATATTCAAAAATTTAGTTCACTAAATTTCAACAAATTTGACTTATACGTTTTTTTTGTAGGACCAACAGTATCCAAGCTACGAGCACGCGAAAAAGAGCATTTGGCAAATTGACTGTCCTCCTTGACAGCAAAAAATTTAACATTTTTATTTCTGCGTTTTGGTAGTTTTATGGTCTTGCTCATGCGCAATCACGGTGCCAAAAAAATGTAGGCCATGCGCAATTACGGTTCTAAAATATTATTTATCATGCGCAATCACGGTGGAAAAAAAGGTTAAGCGTGTAAAAAATGCGCAATCCCGGTGCAGCCTGCCGAAAATCTAAGACGGAAGAAAAAGAAATCTTTTCAGGGCTAATGTTTCGAATTTATGTTTTTGAAGTTAGGGTTTCGGGTGAAGGGAGGAAAAAGGGTTGAAGGGGGTGTTAGGGAGTTAACACATGGCGCCTCAAACTTAGGAAACGGGAGGCCCTCTCCGAAGCAATTGAATAAATAAATGTTTACACGAAGGGCCATATTCAACTTGAACCTTTTACCCCGTTTAACATCTTTGGTTTATTCATATGAGGCGAAAATAGAAAAAGAAAAAATTTTCAAAGTGCATAATTCGTTTGTAATCCATTTAAAGGGAAAGATAAGCGTATATAAATAGAATAATTATAATTGGAAGATAAAACGAAGATTGATATCGATAAAAGGATCCCATTTTCATATTTCGCGATTATATTTTTTAATTCTCGAGACAAACGATAAAAAGTAAAAGGTTGACTGGGATCGTTGAAAACGAAGGGACGTCAAACAACACAAAAGGGTAGATTTTGAAGTCCTGGACTTATATAAAATTAGAGTGAGCAGTCATTTACTGATTGGTGCGAGGTATTGTGCGAGAGGAACACAATGTAATCGGGTTTCAGCTGCAATTGTTGCTAAAAGGGACCTTGTGTGGCAGTTTAATTGCTTTTAATCCGCTTTGGGGAAACACTCGTTGCTGAGGGACCCTCGCCGAAAGAGAGAAAGAGGGCGGGAACCGGGGGGAGATATGAAAGGTAGAGAGAAAGAATAGGGACGGGAAGGGAAGTGGGGACCTGTTATCAAGTTTTTAATTAAAAATCTGTCTTTTCGTTGAAATGACGGTCGGTCCGTGATAGCGGTATTTTCACCGCCAAGGGAGGGAGATTGAGAGAGGGAGGAAAAAAAAATATCGTTTTGGTCCAACTTAGCTTTTCCGTCTTGATTGACAGCTACGTCAAAAAGCACTTTTTTTTATCCTCTTCAACCAAGGATGCAAAAATAAACCCCTTCTCCTCTTTTTTTCCCTTTTACAGGATTCATTTAAGTTTTCAATCAACCTGATATCGCTTTTCAGCAACCCCCTTTATCCACTACCAAACTCTGTTAAGGAAATCCCCGACATTAATTATTACTATAATAATAATGTTATCATTAATATTAAATTGGCACTAAAATTACGAAATACATGAAATTGAAACTCTAATTAATTATTAACCGTAAAATAGAATTTTAACTACCTTATAATTTGTTTTCCTAATGAGATCTTTCAATACTGAATTTAAATTTAATAACAATTTTATAAAGGGGATAAATTTCTAGTGTTCTAGAATCCATTTTGTATTTTTTAAAAAAAAATATGAAAAAAAAATTTGATCTTGAGTGGGTTTTGAACCTGCGACCTCTGGGTTACCATCGGTCTTTCAACTGAACGGTCATTCCTTATATTTTTTACGAATTTTTGTGTAATAAATTTTTTTTTTTTAGTGGGGAGAAATTTGATACTTCCACCCTTTGCGAGAGGGGCATCCATTGGGCAGAAAGCCCATTATTTCTACCTTGGTACTTCAAAAAATTTTTGAGAAAAAAAAAAAAACTTTGAAAATTTTTAGAAAAAAAAAGTGCAAATTTAAAGAAAAAAAATTCTAATACCTACTTGAAATTCGTCGCGTTAATTCTAACACCGGATAAGTCATTTTTATCAATTTTGAGTTTTGTTTCTGATGGTAAATTTTGTGGAGATCGAATTCCGTTGGTAGTTTAACCCTATTACCAACAGAAAACGCGTAGTTACGATTTAGCCAACAGGATGCATTGATTCCAATGAGAAATTAATCAGTATTTTGGCTCTCCTGAAAACTAGGAAAATGACTTATCCTGTGTTAGAACTAACGCGACGATTTAATAAAAAAAAATTTTTGTGGGGAGACATTTTTGATACTTCCACCCTTTGCGAGAGGGGCATCCATTGGGCAGAAGCCCATTATTTCTACCTTGGTACTAAAAAATTTTTGAAAAAAAGAAAAAAAAACCTTTGAAAAAACAAAAAAAATCGAAAAAAAAAAAATGGAAAATAAGTTTGAAAATTTTTGGAAAAAAAGGAAAATTCTAAATACCAACTTGAAATTATTGTTCCTGTCCATTGTATTCCCCCTCCTAAAACTTCCCCTTCCTTATACCCTTATACTTCCTCCTTATACTTCCCATCCTTTATACTTCCCCTCCTTTATACTTCCTCCTCCTATATTGTTCTTCTCTTTGAGGAAGTTCCCGTCGGGCCAGCTCCAGACTATTACTTTAATTAGGTCGGGAGATTCAAACTCAGGTGCTCTTCGTTGAGGAAGTTCCTTTCGAAGAGGTGGCTTTATAGTAGTTTACGTCAGATCACAGGTCTGGAAAAAAATTGTAGTGCAGAAAAACTTTTCAATCGAGTTGGGGACTCGAAATGTTTGTTATTCCAGGGTTCATTTGTTTCATCCCATTCAAGCTGAAAAAACGCAAAACCAACCTTCCCCGTAAATCTGTTAAAATCCTTTTCGAGTGTCAACAACTGTTTAAACTATTGAATGGCTCTTCGGAAGCGAGTAGGCCTATTGTGGCGCCTAATACCATCGAGTGGACATTGTGAGCTGTTTTCGACCGCATTTCTGACACTTTTGAAGAGAGGTTTATTTAAACGCAGATGCTTTTCCAAAAACAGAATTAAAAAAAAATTAGCCGAAAAACAAGATGGATGGACATCAAAAAACGACAATCAATCATTTAAATGAATACATATTATATTAATTTTATCAATTCTAGAAAAAGAGGGTGAGCGATATTTTCACAAAAGAAATTTCCATCAATCACGCAAGTCATCAATTTCCAGTTATCACCTTTTTTTTTCCACAATTTGGGCAAAAATATGATCGATCAAATAATTACTTTGCTTCATGATTCATTCTGGGAAATGTTTAATTTATCACTAATTTTAAAAAATAGTCTGGAGAAGATCTACCTGAAAGTAATATGTTCGGGTCAATTCGAGAGGAAAAGAAGGAAAGAAGAGGGGAGAAGAAAAAAAAAAGTGGTCCAGAATAGTGAAGAGGGGTGGAGAGAAGGAGGCAATTTGTCACTGGGACTATCAATCAAGATTGTTCCACGCATTTGCCGCTAGTCCTGACCAGCTGTTCCTTCAGAGCTCACTTCATTTCCCAATATTAGGAAACAAATCTCTCCTTTTCCCTCCTCTGTCGCGTTATTATTTTTTTTGCTTTTATCAAGGGGTTTAGAGTGGGAAAAAAGATCTCTTTACCTGTTATGTTTTTTCAATCTTAATCCGACGTTTGTCAACCAGGTAGTTAGGCCTAATAAAAACATGGGAGGTCCATTGTGACCAATCTTTATTTTTGAAAATCCCTTCTTTTGAAGAAGCACTTTAAAATAAATCGAGAATAAATGGGATTTGATCAAACAAAAAGCAGAACCCCTCAAAACGACCTATTAATTCCTTCGCTGTCCATTTAGCCATTGTCTCTCGATAAAAAATCGTAGAGCAGACATGTCCGATTTTTTATCCCAGCAAATCCCCTTTTTTTGAAAGGAGAGAATTTGTGGGTGTGCCTTAAAGGGTGGAAGATTTAATAATTTTTATGATGTTCTTCTTGACAGTTCGAAATTGGTTAATGGAGTAGTATATCAAACCAGACCACAAAGATGGAGAATTTATTCTTTTATGTTCACCTTATAATAACACTCCTCCCCTTAAAGCCTCAAGGTGTAACGATCATCTCCCCTCCAATTTTCGCGTGTGATTCAAAAGCAGAGAATCGTTATTGTTACAGAAAAAAAGCAAGGAATTCTTAAATTTTCAGCCTGCACTTACTGGCTAAATCAAGAGTAAATAACAGAAATCTAGCAACAGACAACCCTTTTTAGTTTGAGTGATCTCTGCGGTTCTTCTATTTAAACGTAGATTCCTCGGCTTATCATCCTAGATAACAATTTTTTGGTCGTTTTTCCCGATGCTGCAAAAATCTCCCTTTCAACTGGATTTTCGGGGTTTCCAGCCACGAAAAGCCTTTGTTTATTGAGCTTTTGGTACATTTAATGGATTTTAGCAAGTTTGGCCGTCGCCATTTCATCCCGAATTCCTCAGTTTTGGTGCAATTTTCACTTTTTCTCGTTTTCTTTTTGAGGATGGAAGCTCCTCATTTAACTTCAAGAAGTTATTGTGATACCCTCCACGTCGGGTTTTTGGGGAGGGGGGCTTCAGACCCGTAGGGTAAATTCCAAATGGATCTTTACCGATCTCAACTTTGTCTGTTTGCCGGCCGTCCGTCCGTGGCATTTTTTTCCGGAACACTTTACGGCCACAGTTTTCCGATTTTCACCAATTTTCACACAAATTTCTTTAGCGTGAAGAACGAGGAAGCGATTTTTGAATTTCGAAAAAATGGCGGAGATATGTCTGTTGAAATTTTAAAAATTCGCTGCGGCCGAACCGTTGGTCCCATTTCACCAAATTTTCACCATTACTCCTTATATTTTTTACGAATTTTTGGTGTAAAAAAATTGCCACTTTTTAATTATTTTTTTTAGTAGGGAGAAATTTCGTACTTCTACCCATTAAGAGACACATCCGTAGGCCAAAGAGCCCATTATTTCTACCTTGACACTTAAAAAAATTTTCGAAAAAAGAAATTAGACAATTTAAAAAAAACGAAATTTAAAAAAGAAAACCCGGAAAATTTTCAAAAAACTCGGAAAAAAAAAAAAATTATAAAATTTCTTGAAAAATTGAAAAATTTTTCGAAAAAACCAACTTGGAAATTCGAAAAACAAACTTTTTTCGAAAAAACAAACTTGGGAAATTTTTCGAAAAAAAAAAAAACTTGGAAAATTTTCGAAAAAAACTTCCTCCTCCCTTATACTTCCCCTCCTTTATACTTTCGTTCCCTTATACTTCCCCTCCTTTATACTTCGTTCCCTAATACTTCCCCCTCTGTTATACTTCCCCTGATTATACTTCCCTCTCTGTTATACTTCCCCCTCCGTTGTACATCCCCTCCGTTATACTTCCCCTCCTATAGTTACTTCTCTTTAGGAAGTTTTCGTTGGAAGCTCTTAAAACTTTACCTTCAAAAACGACAAATCAATCATTAATGATGAAATATTTGTCCCCTAAAACATACAGCTGGAAAGGCTGGCAATAAATCTAATAGGATTCAAATCAGTGCTTTTAATATTCAGTTGAAGCTTCGTTGAAGAATTACTTAATGACCTGTAATGATAACTGAAGCGTTATTAATTTTTTATCTGTGAAATTATTAAAATGAAGGATGGTTATGAAAGAAAAAATTGAAAAGTTTTTCTGGAAGTATGGCAAAAGGGGTCGTTTTATTAGCATACTGGGCAATAACATTGTAACCAAGCCCACACATGCTCCTATTCATTACTAATTGTCTAGGGAGTCTTTGTTACTCCGTTACCCCTCATCTTTTTATATCCCCGTTTAACGCTGGCCCCTCTTTTCTGCAGAGCTTTTTTTTTTCCCCCGCGTGTTATTTAGTGGAACAATCGGTTGTCTTGGCTTCACAATGGGAAGCTCTCTCTCCCCCTATTTGGAACCTATTTTTTATATTCCTGGTCTCCCTCTCATTCAGTCAGTCCTGGAAGGCGTGTTCCTTATTGACTACCCTGTTATTTACAACCCGAGATAGGTTTTGGCAAGGGATGCCATGGGCGGAAGGCCAAACTTTTGATACATCGCCCTTTTTTTAACCGGCCTATAGAATATTTCTGTTTTTAAGTGGTTTTTACTCAAAACCAAAATACCCCAATAATATCACATGTTAAAATGTTTCCAAGAAATAACCGGTTAATTGACCGGTGCGTTCCGCGTTATAAGAAAATTACCTGGTTTTTAAATTTTAAAAAGTTCATTACAAAAAAACTATTTGAGGAGGCTGACAAGCAATCAAGTTTACGTCAAAAGGTTGAATTTTTTTGAAATTAAACCTTTCAAAGGAAACTGTTCGTTTTTTTAATTGTTTTTTTTCTTTTTTTATGCGAGACTTCAGGGTAAAAAAAAATGAGCCAAGTCAAAGGTTTTTGCTGTTAGGTATCCGTCGACGGTTGTCGTGCAAGCTTCGGCCCCTCGAGTAAAAATGTGTCCACTGTCAGTGATACGTTGTAATTATAGAGGTGTCAGCAACACCTCGGCAGTCCCCATCCACTGTAGCTCCGAGGAGGAAAAAAAAAATTTGCGTAAATTTTTTACTCGTCCGACGCTCAATAGCAATTGTTTTATGGCTTGTCTTGTAACTAGGTAAATTTCCAAAATACACAGCAAGAAACAGAGAAAATATTGGGATCACCCAAAATGCATCATTTCTGCCTTATTTCCTTTAATATTGAAATAAAACAAAAAATCAGTTTGTAAGTTTTGTAGATTATTCTATGGCTGAAAACGTGCTGATTTCATCAATGTGTTTTTATAATTTTGTATCATTTCAGCAGAGGATGTAGTCTAAATTGACTTGTCGCGAGGCTCCCTCTGACGCTCTCCTCCTACTTGTTCGTCCGACTTTCTTGGTTGCCATGTCTCCTGTTTGTCCTCCCTGTCGTCCGATATCCTGTCGTCCTCTCCTACTCGTCCGTTATCCTGTTCGTCCTCTGCTGCTCGTCGATATCCTGTCGTCCTCTCCAGCTCGTCCGATATCCTGTTCGTCCTTTCTCGTCCGATATCCTGTCGTCTCCTGATATCCTGTCGTCCTCTGCTGCTCTCCGATATCCTGTCGTCCTCTGCTGCTCGTCCGATATCCTGTCCGTCCTCTCCTCGTCATATCCTGTCCGTCCTCTGCTGCTCGTCCGATATCCTGTTCGTCTCTGCTGCTCGTCCGATATCCTTTCGTCCTCTCCTACTGATACTGTTCTCTCTCGTCCGATATCTGTTCGTCCTCTCGCTCGTCCGATATCCTGTCGTCCTCTCCTGCTCACCGATATCCTGTCCGTCCTCTCCAGCTCTCCGATATCCTGTCCGTCCCTCTCCAGCTCGTACGATATCCTGTTCGTCCTCTCAACTCGTCCGATATCCTGTTCGTCCTCTCCTACTCTTGATATCCTGGTCGTCCTCTGCTGCTCATCCGATATCCTGCTCGTCCTCTGCTGCTCGTCCGATATCCTGTCCGTCCTCCAGTTCGTACAATCCTGTCCGTCCTCTGCTGCTCGTCCGATATCCTATTCGTTCTCTGCTGCTCGTCCGATATCGCTTTCCGTCCTCTCCTACTCGCCTGATATCTGTTAGTCCTCTCCTGCTCGTCCGATATCGTTCGTCCCTCCTGCTCGTCCGATATCCTGTCCGTCCTCTCCTGCTCATCCGATATCCTGTCCGTCCTCTCCAGCTCTTCCGATATCCTGTCCGTCCTCTCCAGCTCGTACGATATCCTGTTCGTCCTCTCCAACTCGTCCGATATCCTGTTCGTCCTCTCCTACTCTTCCGATTCCTGGTCGTCCTCTGCTGCTCATCCGATATCCTGCTCGTCCTCTGCTGCTCTCGTTCCGATATCCTGTCCGTCCTCTCCAGTTCGTACAATATCCTGTCCGTCCTCTGCTGCTCGTCCGATATCCTATTCGTTCTCTGCTGCTCGTCCGATATCCTTTCCGTCCTCTCCTACTCGCCTGATATACTGTTCCTCTCCTGCTCGTCCGATATCTGTTCGTCCTCTCCTGCTCGTCCGATATCCTGTCCGTCCTCTCCTGCTCATCCGATATCCTGTCCGTCCTCTCCAGCTCTCCGATATCCTGTCCGTCCTCTCCAGCTCGTACGATATCCTGTCCCGTCCTCTGCTGCTCGTCCGATATCCTATCGTTCTCTGCTGCTCGTCCGATATTCCTGTCCGTCCTCTCCTGCTCTCCGAAATCCTGTCCGTCCTCTCCAGCTCTTCCGATATCTGTTCGTCTTCTCCTGCTCGTCCGTCCTGGACGGACAGAGTCCGTCCAATTTTCGTGCTCGTCCAGTCACCCTATTGTCCTCTCCTGTACGTACAACCTTCTTATTCATCTAGGCCTCTGTTCGTCCTCTCCCTGCTCGTCCGATCTCTCTGTTCGTCCTCTCCTGCTCGTCCAATTTTCCGTGCTTTTCCAACCTCCTTGCCCTTCATCCTCTGTTCGTCCTCTCCCTGCTCATTGTCCTCTCCTTGCTCATCTAATCTCTCACTGTCCCAACCGGTATAACAGAACTGCCCGTCCAGTCACCCTTTTTGTCCTCTCCCTGCTCGTCCAACCTTCTTGCTCATCGCAGTCTCCCTGATATCCCAATCGTCCTGTTCCTGCTCGTCCTAACCTTCTTCGGTTATACCTTGTCATCATCCTGGACGAGCAGACTTCGAAGACACAACGATCTCATTAATGTCATGAGCTTAGAGTATTGATCCTCCCACTTAAGAGGGTCATCTTTGGAGAAGTCCTTTTTCTCGAAGGCGAAAATCTGGTAGGTACTGATTATCACCCTTTTTGTTCGAAAGTTCCGTCAGGTTGCCACAAGACAGTTTAATAGGATTGAAGGCGTTTTAAACGAACAAAAAGCCATGTTTGCACAAGGATTACAGATGTTTTCGACTCAAATTGATTGTTTGCAAAGCGGTAATCTAATATCGCTGTTAGCGAAGCGATGTTGCCCTCTACATCGGCAAATACAGCTGCCATTATAGGCACTTAACTTTCCTTTCCGACCCGGCTCTCTCCCAACTAAATAGTTTACCATGAACATTGTTCCCCAAACAAAATAATCACGGACCTTTTAAAAATACATTTCACAACCAATTTCAATAAATGCATTTTAAATTCAGGTGGTATTTTAATGTCTTGCTTTATATTCGAACGTTGTCAAAACAATGTAAAATAACGTTTTTGAACTTTTTCGAGTTGAGTGCTAATTGGAAGGTTTTGACTGGAGGCGTTGGCGATGGTCAAAGCTTTGTGTTTGCCAAGTGGAAGTGTTATTACGCAAGTGTTTGTCCTTAGCGACACATCCTCCCCTCTGTCCTAATCCAGTCTCCCGCAACTCCAAAACAACCAGTTATTATACCTAATAGAGGCATAACAAACTTGTCTCATCTCTTACCCTAATTGGACAATTTAATACGATAATTCGGAGATATATAATACGGTTTTTTATGAAAAAATAAGCCATATTTTATTTAAATGGCAAACATTACGTGGGGAAAAAATGGCTATAAATTTTATACAGGCTCTATTATAGAGCCATCTTTGGTTATTAATACCTCGTTTAACATAAACTTTGGAATCGAATCTTCTATATCTGGAAAGACTTTTTGTCTCATTTTCTGGCCACTACAAACATATCATTTTGAGGAAACAAGTGTCACTATGAGTGGCAAAAAATTTCCGTTTAGAAACCGTTCTTGATGAAAAAAAATCATATAGTTGTGGGAAAACCCGCAAATAAAGAAAACAGGTAATTTCGAGAAGAAAAAAATCGATTTATATCTTCTTTGATCTTTCGGCCTAGAGAAAAATTTTTTTCACTATCAATGGCAAAGAAGAGAAAATGGGGGTGTGACATAAATCCAGTGATTTACGTGATTTCCATGGTTTTTCGGCAAAAATCCGTTTTTTCCTCTGGTTTAGGAGGTAAGAAAGGTAAGGAAGATGAAATGGTGTTGGAAACTGGATTTACTGGCATTTTCCATCGTTTTTTCGGCAAAAAAAAAAAACCTCTTTTAACTTCCTTAAAGAAGTTATTGTGATACCCTCGACATCGGGTTTTCGGGAAGGGTCTTCCAGACCCCGGAGGGTCAATTCGAATATTGATCTACCTACCTCAACTTTGTCTTTTGTGCCGGCCGGCCGTCCGTCCGTAGCATTTTTTGCCGGAACACTTTACTGCCACAGTTTTCATCCGATTTTCATCAAATTTTCACACAAAATTCTTTAGCCGGCAGAAGTATGTAACGATGGCGATATTAGAGTTTCGAAAAAATGGCGGAGATATGTCTGTTTGAAATTTTAAAAATTCGCTGCGGCCGAACCGTTGGTCCGATTTTCACCATATTTTCACCAATTACTCCTTATATTTTTACGAATTTTTGGTGTAAAAAAATTGCCACTTTTTAATTTTAATTTTTTTGTTTTTAGTAGGGAATTTCATACTTCTACCCATTACAAGAGGCACAATCCGTAGCCTAATAGCCCATTATTTCTACCTTGACACTGAATTTTCGAAAAAAAGAGCTTAGAAAATTTTTCAGAAAAAAAAAACTCGGATTTTTTTTCGAAAAAAACTACAACTTGGAAAATTAAAAAAAAACTCGGAAATTTTTCGAAAAACAAAAACTCGGAAAATAAAAAAAAAAAACTCGGAAAATTTTTCGAAAAAAGAAAACTTGGAAAAATTTTCGAAAAAAAAAAAACTTCCTCCTCGTTATACTTTTTCCCTCATACTTCCCCGTATACTTCTCCTGACTTATACTTCCTCCGTTATACTTCCCTCTCCGTATACTTCCCCCTCCTATATTGTTACTTCTCTTTAAGGAAGTTTTCGTTGGAAGCTCTTCAAACAAGTACTTTTTTTTTTTTTTTTTTTTTTCCCCCTTTTTTTTTTGCAACCCCCCCCCCCCCCCCCCTCCTCTCTATTTACGAGATTTACTAGTTTTACATCCCCATCACAGATTTTCGGTCTTCGGACCTCTTTTACGTCCTTTTCTTCGGTAATTCAATCTGGGTGTTCGGATCTTTTCGACAGATAAAATCCCTCTCTGCTATACCTACTATATTTTCGGGCGTTTTTTGCCTCTCTGGGATATTGAAGATACGTGTATGTGTGAATTTCTCAATCAAAGCGCAATTTGTAAATTCTGATGGATGCATCCGTGAGACCTTCGGAAGGGTCTCGTATCTCCCATAAAGTCAAGGTGCGGAAAAAATGTCCTCTTTATATTTTCAGATTACGAACGGTGTCAGGGTCTAGATCATTCGTCATCCTCCAGTTTTTCGACAAACAAAGAGCCGAAGCGGTTGACAACTGGGCTAAAGTGGGCCCGTTCACAAAAGGACCTATCCTCTCCCTTTCGGGCGAACAACTAATGGATTTGTAAATAGCGTGACGCCGCTTATACGAAATGCAAGTCAGAAAAGCAACGGATAAAACGTCAGAGTTAAATTTCTTTTTTTTTTCTTTTAATAGGATATGAATATAGAGTCTAATATAGAAAGAGCCTGGGCTGAATTTAAATCGACCCGAAATCAGTTTAATTTTTTATTCACCCCTTTCTCAACTGATTCACCACGTGGAAACTCGAGAGGGACCGTAAAAAATTCCAATATGCATACATATTTTCATATCGTCAATTTGAATATTTTAAATAAAACCGACCAACTCCTGTGGTTTATAGACAATGAAGAAAGTCCAGTTTTTCGCCTTCTTCGATCTTTCCGCCATAAGTTAAAGTAAAAAAAACTCCCGAAAAAACAACCTTTTAGGCCTTTTATTCTATTTTTTGGCATAAAGTCCCCATTTTACCGCGTTTCGTTCGATCTTTCAGTCCACCAAATCAACGTTTTAAAAAAAATTCTTAATTTTTGGCCAAAAAACGCTCTTTTTTCGCTTTTCCTCCATTTTTACCAGTTTATATTTCGTTTTTGGGCCCAAAGAACACGGGTTTTTCGATCTTTCGTCCCAGATACCTTCTTTTAACCATATTTTATGATGTTTTTTCCCAGTTTTTTGCCCAAAACACCCTTTTAAGACTGGTTTATGGGCTTTTTCCTCTGTTTTTTGGCATAAAGTCCCCCATTTCATCGCATTTCGTTCGATCTTTCAGCCCATCTTACCAACTTTTTAAAATTTTCTTAGTTTTTTGGCCAAAAACTCTCTTTTTCCCATATTTTTTCGAGTTTTTGTTGGTGAGACCACCATTTAGCCGATTTTCGCTCGGTTTTTTCGATCTTTAGACCCAGAGACCTTTTTATAACCATAAGTTATGATGTTTTTCATAGTTTTTTGCCCGAAAAAACACGCCTTTAGACTATTTGTAGGGCCTTTTCCTCTATTTTTTGGCACGAAGTCCCCATTTCACCGCGTTTCGTTCGATCTTTCAGCCCATCTTACCAACTTTTTAAAAAAATTTCTTAGTTTTTTGGCCAAAAAACTCTCTTTTTTCCCATTTTTTCGAGTTTTTGTTGGTGAGACCACCATTTAGCCGATTTTCGCTCGGTTTTTCGATCTTTAGACCCAGAGACCTTCTTATAACCATAAGTTATGATGTTTTTCATAGTTTTTTGCCCGAAAAACACGCCTTTAGACTATTTGTAGGGCCTTTTCCTCTATTTTTTGGCACGAAGTCCCCATTTCACCGCGTTCGTTCGATCTTTCAGCCCATCTTACGAACTATTAAAAAAATTTTCTTAGTGTTTGGCCAAAAAACTCTCTTTTTCCCATATTTTTCGAGTTTTTGTTCCGTTTTTCAGCCCAGAGACCACCATTTAGCAGATTTTCGGTCGGTTTTTTCGATCTTTCTACCCAGAGACCTTCTTATAACACATTTGTGATGTTTTCCTCAGTTTTTTGCCCAAAAAAACACCCTTTAGACTGGTTGTTGGGCCTTTTCCTCTGTTTTTTTGGCACGAAGTCCCATTTCAACTCGTTTCATTCAATCTTTCATCCCATCTAACCAACTTTAAAATAAATTTTCTCAATTGTTTTGCCAAATACTCTCTTTTTCCATATTTTTTCGAGTTTTTGTTCCGTTTTTCGGCCCAGAGACCACCAATTAGCAGATTTTCGGTCGTTTTCTTTGATCTTTCGACCCAGAACCTTCCTATAACCATATTTTATGATGTTTCCTCAGTTTTTTTGCCCAAAAAACACCTCTTTAGACTGGTTGTAGGGCCTTTTCCTCTGTTTTTTGGCACGAAGTCCCTATTTCATCGCGTTTCGTTCGATCTTTCTGCCCATCTAACCAACTTTTTAAATAAATTTTCTCAATTTTTTGGCCAAATACTCTTTTTTCCATATTTTTTTCGAGTTTTTGTTCCGTTTTTCGGCCCAGAGACCACCATTTAGCAGATTTTCGGTCGTTTTCTTCGATCTTTCGACCCAGAGACCTTCTTAACCTCATTTTGTGATGTTTTCCTCAGTTTTTGCCCAAAACACCCTTTTAAGACTGGTTTATTGGCCTTTTTCTCTGCTTTTTGGCAAATAGACCCATTTATCTCGTTTTGTTCGATTTTCAGCCAATTTAACCAACTTTTTAGAAAATCTGCCCGGAGAACACCATTTAGCAGATTTTCGGACGATTTCTTCGACCTTCTCTCTAACCATATTTTATGATGGTTTCCTCAGTTTTTGCCCGTTTTTGCTTTTGTGAAAAAACACCCTTTTAAGACGGGTTTATGGCCTTTTCCTCTGTTTTTTGGCAAACAGACCCCATATTTCCTCGTTTTGTTCGATCTTTCAGCCATTTTTACCAACTTTTTTAAAAAATCTGCCCAGAGAACACCATTTAGTAGATTTTCGGACGTTTTCTTCGATCTTTCGACCAAGAGACCGTCTTTCTTACCATATTTTATGATGTTTCCCTCAGTTTTTTTGCCCGAAAACCACCCCTTCAGACTGGTTTTTTTTGCGCCTCCATTCTATCACGATTCGCTCGATGGATGGATCCGTAACCAGAATCTGTTCATCCGCCGTCTTTGAAACTCGTGTATTCAGTAGAAACTGGGACATGGAAATAAACAATAAAAATTTAAAGTGTTTATTTATGAAAAGGAAAGGGGCAACATTAAAACATATTATACGACAAAGAGGGTGGGTAAAACCCGTGGCTCTGAGTGTGCTATTAATTACATCGGTAGTGTTTGTGACAAGGGGTGGAAAGGCGAAGGACCGGGGGGTTAGACAAAAAGGAAGACAGTCGAGAGCGAGAGGGAAAGACAGAATGACTGAGTTGGGAGTAATGATCCGGCTAACAGGGGACTAATTAATAGCAAAAACACGGTTGAACCCCCGCTTCATCCAACCGCAGCCTCTTCCAGACTATGAATTGAGCCAACTCATTGTGCCTAATCATAATGGCGATAAATTTGCGAGCTTCAACCCGCACATAACCTGACTCAAGTACACACCTAACTGTCTTATAATATATTAACTGGAGCTCCACATCATCACTTTTGTTCTCTGCTCCCATTCTGACATCTCCAGGATCTTCAAAGTTGAAAAATTTTCAAAGTTCGGTCATAATCCGAATAGCAATTACATATGTCGCGTACACAAATCTGCTGTAAATTTAATGAGGGTAAAGAGGACAGTGAAATTGGAAGGGCTAGTTTGTACGTGTGCATAGACCGAAAGGGACAAAAGAGAAGAGAGGGCGGAGCCGCGTGGCCTCTCCTAATACCATTCATTGCTTCTAAATGCCTGAGGTTGACAAGCCTTGAGGGCCCAGCTACCACTACATCACTAACATCAAAGATTACTATCTATTCCCTTTTCCACTTATCTAATTCCACACAAACGTTATCGACACTCACACCTGACTGAATGGTGTGAGTCTTATTATATGGAGGACGCCCCCCTTGTTGAAGAAGAGCTCGAGTGTTCTTCAAAAGACAAAACATTAAAGTGTGCAAAAGTTTCACATGAAGATTCAATTAAAGGTAGGAGTGAAAAGGACGAGGGTGTCTTTTCCAACGTTTTAGAGATAAAAGAGCTGCCATTCTAATGTTTAATGAGCATGGACGTGTAATTTCCTCGCTAAACTTGTGGAACTGAACGTCGCCTAGAGCGACAAATATCCACCGAAGCTTAAATATCAACAGGCTCTGAACTTTTAGCTTCAAACCGACACTCAACACCAGAATCCGTTAAAAAGCCCCTTCTTTTTCCCATTATAAATTTTTTTTTCCCCAAGTAATGGTTTTTTTTCAACAACTGTCGATGACAGGATTTGGGTCATTGTCCAGAGTCCTGAAGGGGGGAAAAGAGCAAAAGGCGCAAAGCAGTCATTATAGCAACAATAAAGATGAGCTCTTAGATTAGCATCATGGACGACGCTATTGTCACTAACAGTCCTTCCCGGTCAGAATTAATGTTATACATGCGCCCCTACCCCTCCTACCCCATTTCTCTCTCGTTCATCCTCCGCCCTTGAATTAATTTACCCCCTTTTAATTCATGTTGGAACTCCACCCTCTCTTCAGTCTCACATTTGATTTTATAATATTATATACATTTGGGAGAGAGAAAAGGGTTATTAGTCATAAGCAGATTCGATATGTACCACCTTTGTTCTCATTTTATGAAGATCATTTCAAGAATCTCAAACGTCAAAACCTTTCATGTTTCTCGTAGACTTTTGGTGTCCTGAAATAAGCAACCCATGAATTACAACCATCACACCTGTTAAACTGCAGAAAACGCTTGGAACCCCAAAAAAGAGCGAGAAAATATTCCTCGGCGAAAAGAGCAAGTAAAAAGCAAGAATTCTTTCAATTACTTCTAGTCGTAAAGAAAATGATGTTCCTCAATCTACAAAGGCCACAACGGAAGTTCCTTGCTCTACGACCCTGGAAAACTTCTCAAAAGATTTTTCTTAGCCTTGAGGCCAAAAATCGGTAAAAATGGGGTTCCTTGGAGAAAGAGAGGAAAATTTGGTTAAAAGGTTACTTGTAAGCTTGAAAATCGTAGAAAAAGAGTATTGCCGCATGCAGCTGTATTGCTGGGTACTCGTAACCTTGAAAATCGTAGAAAAAGAGTATTGCCGCATGCAGCTGTATTGCTGGGTACTCGTAAGCTTGAAAATCATAGAAAAAGAGTATTGCTGGATGCAGCTGTATTGCTGTTCCTTGGGAGAAAGACAGGAAAATTTGGTTAAAAGGGTACTTGTAAGCTTGAAAATCGTAGAAAAAGAGTATTGCCGCATGCAGCTGTATTGCTGGGTACTCGTAACCTTGAAAATCGTAGAAAAAGAGTATTGCCGCATGCAGCTGTATTGCTGGGTACTCGTAAGCTTGAAAATCATAGAAAAAGAGTATTGCTGGATGCAGCTGTATTGCTGTTCCTTGGGAGAAAGACAGGAAAATTTGGTTAAAAGGGTACTTGTAAGCTTGAAAATCGTAGAAAAAGAGTATTGCCGCATGCAGCTGTATTGCTGGGTACTCGTAAGCTTGAAAATCATAGAAAAAGAGTATTGCTGGATGCAGCTGTATTGCTGTTCCTTGGGAGAAAGACAGGAAAATTTGGTTAAAAGGGTACTTGTAAGCTTGAAAATCGTAGAAAAAGAGTATTGCCGCATGCAGCTGTATTGCTGGGTACTCGTAAGCTTGAAAATCATAGAAAAAGAGTATTGCTGGATGCAGCTGTATTGCTGTTCCTTGGGAGAAAGACAGGAAAATTTGGTTAAAAGGGTACTTGTAAGCTTGAAAATCGTAGAAAAAGAGTATTGCCGCATGCAGCTGTATTGCTGGGTACTCGTAACCTTGAAAATCGTAGAAAAAGAGTATTGCCGCATGCAGCTGTATTGCTGGGTACTCGTAAGCTTGAAAATCATAGAAAAAGAGTATTGCTGGATGCAGCTGTATTGCTGTTCCTTGGGAGAAAGACAGGAAAATTTGGTTAAAAGGGTACTTGTAAGCTTGAAAATCGTAGAAAAAGAGTATTGCCGCATGCAGCTGTATTGCTGGGTACTCGTAACCTTGAAAATCGTAGAAAAAGAGTATTGCCGCATGCAGCTGTATTGCTGGGTACTCGTAAGCTTGAAAATCATAGAAAAAGAGTATTGCTGGATGCAGCTGTATTGCTGTTCCTTGGGAGAAAGACAGGAAAATTTGGTTAAAAGGGTACTTGTAAGCTTGAAAATCGTAGAAAAGAGTATTGCCGCATGCAGCTGTATTGCTGGGTACTCGTAAGCTTGAAAATCATAGAAAAGAGTATTGCTGGATGCAGCTGTATTGCTGTTCCTTGGGAGAAAGACAGGAAAATTTGGTTAAAAGGGTACTTGTAAGCTTGAAAATCGTAGAAAAAGAGTATTGCCGCATGCAGCTGTATTGCTGGGTACTCGTAAGCTTGAAAATCATAGAAAAAGAGTATTGCTGGATACAGCTGTATTGCTGTTCCTTGGGAGAAAGACAGGAAAATTTGGTTAAAAGGGTACTTGTAAGCTTGAAAATCGTAGAAAAAGAGTATTGCCACATGCAGCTGTATTGCCGAAAAGAGTTCGTTGGTACTTATGAGTTTACTTTATCAGACCAACGCGCATGCGCGGTCTTTCATGTACGAGTATTTTTAGTTCCCGAGATTTGCCTAAATTCAATCTAGTTTGATAACACGATGGGGTAAATTTTCTTCCTACCTACCTCAAGAAAATCTCGTTTGGAGAGGAAAAAAAATTGATCCCCTCAAGTTGAGTAGTTTGAACTCAGGCAAATCTCAAACTAAAAACACATGAAAGCTCACGCACGCGCGTTGTCCTGTTAACTCGCGCCTGCGTATTGTTCTGGTATCGTAAACTCACAAGTACCAATTGGTTTCTTGACAAAAAAACCTTAGGAATAGCAAAAAAAAGGTTTTCGCCATAATGTCAATGAAAGAGAAATAAGATTCTATTGACTTAAAGAAGTTCTTTCAATCAATGTTTCCAATAGGGTAAATTAATAGCGGGAGGAAATGATTCTTGAGCTTTCGATGTTTGCTGAAATACAATACGATCCCCTATGAAAGAGGGCGATCTGTTATAACTTATAATCGGATGGCGCTCTCCCTTTCGAGATCGGGCAAGCTGACGCCGGGGTTTAATATCTGCCGCCAATTATGGAAGGAGGGAAAAGCCTTTCGGAGACGGGGTTGGAGGGCGACCCCCTGATTGATATCTTGATAATCACGAACATCGCAACCCCTTTTCCCTACCTCTCCTCTCCCACACAAAAGACTTACCAACTTTCAAGGAGTTTTCGTATTCCGAAAGTGTCTACCAACAAATTTGGAACATGTTACATATAAGTGCCTAATCGCTCAAGTCCCTAATAAAATGTTTTCCTTTTAATAGGACAACTTTTTACCCTAAACGAACAACATGTTTACTCCTAATGATAAATTTCAACAACCAACAACCATTTCCTCTTTTCTTCATTAAAATAAAATCTAATAAAGAGACTATTTGAGGCGCTCCGGGTACGAAGGGCGAACTCAACAAAACGTAGTTTCGAGATATTCGCATTTTAAAGTTTCGGGTTTTACGTATTTAAAGGGGAAAAAATGGCGAATTCAACATAAAAATTATATGGGTGTATTCACCAAGGGGTCCAGAATCTGAAAATGAAAAAAAAAACTGGAAGACCCTTCCCCAAAAACCCGACGTCGAGGGTATCACAATAACTTCTTTAAGGAAGTTAAAAAAATTTGTCCGATGTCGAGTTCGCCCTTCGTACCCGGAGCGCCTCATTTAAATTAGTCAGAAAATTTAACAAAAATTAATATTTCAAACTAAATTATTGATATAAAATTGAAAAGAACCGTTAATTTAGATTCCCGTGAATTTCAGGGGTAAAGAGCGGCCGGTCTTCGACTCACCCCGTTCAAATGGAAAAACTTACGCCGGCCCGACTTTTAATTTCCCATTTACTTTTCGATGAATTTTTATTTTGAAAAAGGATTAGGTCAATCTTGGGTTGGACTTCAGAGGAAGTTTTCTGTTTTCCGGGGGGGGGGGGGGGGGGGAATTGCTACTTTCCTCAAATAGGAAAAAATAAGTTCTGTACATCGTCGCGTTAGTTCTAACACCGGATAAGTCGGAGAGGCAAATACGGATTTCTCATTGGAATCAATGCATCACATGTTGGCTAAATCGTGAACTACGCGTTTTCTGTTGGTAATAGGGTTAAACTACCAACGTAATTCGATCCACCACAAAATTTACCATCAGAAACAATGTCTAACTCAAAATTGATAAAAAATGAATCCGGTGTTAAAACTAACGCGACGAAATTAAAAACGGATCAAAATGGTGGGGGTAGATAAACGTATCATTTTAAAGCGCTAGGAGGGTCGCTTTGCATCTTATCTATCAAGTTTTCTAATTTTGAACTCCCTGAGTCTTAAAGATCATCATTACCGTAGCAAAGAAAACACCATTTTTAGGCGCTTCCCTTTGTTCCGACCAAGTTTTCTACTTTTTCATCCAAAAAACGCCGTTTTATCGGTTTTTCTTTCTTATTTTTCACTTTTTCCGTCTTCCTGCTAAAAATCTGTCTTTAGGGGCTCACAGAAACACCATTTTATCAGAATTCCTACCGATTCTTTCATTATTTCGATCGTTTTGTCAAAGTAAACCATTTTTGTGGGTGTCTTTTATGGTTATTTGAAGCAAGGAACACTTTTACCCCTCGATTTTTTCGCGTTTTTCTTCTTTTCTCGACCTTTCTGACAAAAAATTGGATTTTTGAGTTATTCCCTCATCAATATTCTTTATTTCTAGCTGGAATCTCTTTTCCTCATTTTGTTCCATATCTAGATGTTAGCCTATTGGTTCGGGTCCTAAATCCAACAATCCCTTCACAGAGGAAGGGAGAGAAATCTAGCGATTTCTATCATTACTTCGAACTTAATAAAGAAGTTTGTAGATGGCGTAGCAAAGCTCTTCATTTCACGTCAGTAAACCATTTATAAATTATTAGAAAAGTAGAAAATTCTAGAAGAAAAAAAATGTTATTATTTAAAAATGTGATAATTAATTTATTGAAATAATTTAAATGAAGTTTTTGTTTAAATTGACAGATTTGACAATTTGTTTATAGTAAACAAAGACGATTTAAATTATGCATAAGTGAAAGTTCTTCGTTTATCTAACATACATCGTCTACTTCTCCAGGGCGTTAGTATAAATGTCACGAGTGACTCAGCTCTTGATTCGAAGTTACGAAACCTCTAGGAGGCTCGAGGTGTGAAATAGTCGTTTTTATCTTTTGAATAAGTTTATTGTTTATAGCAATTCATATTCGCGCAATATTACGTCACGATCGATCTTGTCAATTTACATTTTGCACAATGAAATGTTGTGTGTGAGGCTATGTTGCATTATCCTATTATAGAAGGAGGAAGTGACGTTTTAACCCGTTGGCATTGTAATAGGGGAAGAAAAAGAACGCCAGTGGTGCCAGGGCGTGTGCGGAAAAGCTACTGGTTTGAAGAGCTTCCAACGAAAACTTCTTTAAAGAGAAGTAAAAATATAGGAGGGGGAAGTATAACGGAGGGGGAAGTATATGGGAGGGGAAGTATAACAGAGGGGGAAGTATTTGGGAGGGGAAGTATAATAGATGGGGAAGTATAAGGGAACGAAAGTATAACGAAGGGAGGGAAAGTATAAAGGAGGGGAAGTAAAAAGGAGGGGACGTATAAAGGAGGGAAAGAATAAGGGAGAGGGAAGTTTTATTTTTTTTTTCGAAAAATTTTCCGGGTTTTCCTTTTTTTTTCCTTTTTTTTTTTTTTTTTTTTTTTTGAAAAATTGTGTAAGTTCTTTTTTTCGAAAAATTTTTAAAGTTTCAAGGTAGAAATAATGGGCTCTTTGGCCTAGGGATGTGATTCTCGTAATGGGTAGAGGTATGAAATTTCTCCCTACTAAAAAAAATAATAATAATAAAGTGGCAATTTTTTTTTACACCAAAAATTCGTCAAAAATATAAGGAGTAATTGGTGAAAATTTGGTGAAAATCGGATGAAAACTGTGGCCGTAAAGTGTTCCGGAAAAAAATGCTACGGCCGGCCGGCACCAGAGACAAAGTTGATCGGTATAGATCCATATTCGATTTGACCCTCCGGGGTCTGGAAGACCCCTACCCAAAAACCCGACGTGGAGGGTATCACAATAACTTCTTTAAGGAAGTTAAAAACAAGTCTCACATCTACATTTTAAAGATGTAGAAAAGGGGTCCGGTTAACTCGGCGAAAAAGGCGTGAGCTCGGCGACGAGCCCACTTTTTCACCATGTTGAAAAAGGGGCGCTTGCTAAAAAGTTGGGGATTACCTGCTCTGCTTAAATTATTTTTAAAAAGTCCATCCAGGAGAAACTTATTAATTACAAAGGCATCACATTTTAAATGTCAGTGGAGCACGGACCTCTTGATAAATCGTACGCGAATCAAGAGATTATCGATAGCATTCGATAGCCTTGTGTCCAGACTCAGATTGCCATGGAAAGTTCCATGTCGCAATTTTTCTCTCCCCAACATTTTTTATTTTGGGGGCCGAGCCTTCCGATGCCACGGACGCGGCCGCCGATGCGGTGAAAGTCACCTTATGGCGAACTGGAAGGGCAGGAAGTGCAGAAAAAAAATGGACATCACGACTCAGACGCCTACGCGGAAATCGATATATCGCGAAGAAAGCTTGTAGGTTGTCCTCAGAGCATCCTCCAAACAAGCTACGATTTTACAAAGGTCACTTGGATTCCCCAAAGATAAAATGTGGACAAAAAAATTCTGAGAGTGCAAATCAAGGTTAACGCGTTTCTTTTAGAGACGTCTCCGTGGAACAATTTCTCGCCAAAAAAAAAGTGGAAGTTTAAAAAGTTTTAAACAAATAGAAGCGATTTCTTCTTAATTGCCTTCCTCCTTTCCTGTACAAAGAAAAACGTTCAGAATCAATATTCAAACGATTGTTATGCAAGAAATTACCTTCAGGATGCATTCTGAAGGCCAAAAGTCGTAAAAACGCATTGGGCTTTTAAAAAGCTAATTTTCGTTGGGTGGTCTCAAAAATTACGATCTTAAGCTTTTAAATCCTGAAGCAACTTTTGTCATTGAACCTTTTTTTGTCATTTTGCATTTCGCGTGTATTATTTATTGTTTGAAAAAACTGGTTCTTCTGAAATGAGGCCTTGACTTCATTTTGTAAAGAAAAATTATTAATGGAACGATTAGGTTTCTTAGAATATGCAAGGCCCGGAGGAAGGAAAAAAATTAGCTTTTTTTCTTATTTTGAGAATGAGTCATTTTTTTAACAATGGGCTTTTTGACGCTCCAAGTTGCTAAATACACAAAGGACGAATAAATTAAGAGAAAAATTGGGAAATCAGAGGATGTTGCATTGACTGACGTTGGAACTAAAAGACAGCTATCATTTCGAAATTCTGCCGTTAATAATAACGCCTATAATTTGACGTTAACCGTAATAAGGTACAATTTAAAAAGAAAACTCGCTTTCTTTTCATAAAGAGATATGGAGAGTGGATATGTCTTATTTTGGGAGGGTTCTGGATAATTTGATTACGCAATGCTTGACGGGTTGCCAATTGTTGGTGATTCAGTCAGTGTTGTCGAGACGTATGAAGCATGAAATATAAACGATCCCACTTTTTTTCGTACGTGCCGATAATGGCATAACCAGGTCGCTTTTTAAAAGAAAACTTGATTTTTGTACTCCTTGGATCCTACTCCTTCTGCATAATTGAGGAAGCTTTTTCCGCTGTAATTAGGACGTTATAAATTTCATATATTAGGATCTTCCGAGGTCGTTACCTTAATTCAGTAGCCGAAAGAAGGTTATTCTTAAAAATTTTGTTTACTAGAAGTGACGTCCTAAATCAGGTGATCCAACCTTTGACCAGGTCTTTCTTCGCCGAAATTTTTGGCCTAAAGAGTGGGAAAATGACCTTATGATAGGAAAAGAGGGGTTATTCGTCGAAAAACTGACAAAAATACCCAAAAATCCTGGAGGGGGAGTATTGGCCTAATGACTAAGGAAAACTCGGGGAAATCCAATGACAAGGAAGTTTCTTGGACGAAAAAGTGAGGAAAAAGGCCAAAAAATTCGTTTAAGCTGAGTTTTTTGGCCGAAAAACGGAGGTAAATTCCAGAAATTTGGTAAAAGGTGATTTCTCAGCCTAAAAATTAAGAAAAACACACAAAATTTGGTAGAATGGGAGTTTTTTTGACTTGATGACCAAATAAAACTCTCTAAAGTCCGAAAACCCTTTTTACCACTGCCACCTAAACGCCTAAAAGCATCAAAAATGGCAAATTGGCATACTATCTTAAAAACGCCAAATTTAGGTCCCCAAATGACCAAAAGTTATGACTAAGGAAAACTCGGGGAAATCTAATGGTTTTCTTTAAAATTTATTTGACCAAGAAAAAGGTACAAAATGGCGGCTTTGACCCGGCCCTTGAGGTTATTCAAGGTTTACACACAGGTTCTACAAATTAGATAAATTCTTTTACCTTTTCAACCTTAACAAATACTGTATTTTTACTTGATCGACGTCATAAATGAAACCATTTCTTAGAAGTTTCTTTAACGAAAAAGTGTGGAAAAAGACCAAAAAATTAGTTTAAGCTAAGGTTTTTGACCGAAAAACGGAGGCAAACGCCAGAAAACTTTATAAAAGGTGGTTTCTCAGCCTAAAAATGAAGAAAAATCGGGTAAATAGGGGGTTTCTTGACTTGATGACCTAATAAAAATTTCGGAAGTCCGAAAACCCTTCTTACCACTGCTACCTAAAGGCCTAAATGCATCGAAAATAGCAAGTTGAAACGGGATTCTATTTCAAAAATACCAAATTTAGGTCCTAAATGACTAAGGGACCTAAATTACTACTTAAAATTCAAGGTTTTTACTTCTGATAAGATGAAGAAACCTTGGAAGCTGCCTCTGTGAACTGTCAGAAGCCAACAAATAAATCGTCTTCCCGAAAAGATTTATCCCAGGCTCATTTAGATTTTTTAGAGATAAAAAAAATCCTAGAAAACCGAAATGAAGCAACATTTTCTGGTTTACGACTAATCGAAAGTAAACATGGTACGGACGTAATAACCGAAGGACGTTAGATTCGTGAGCGTCTGTTTCTGAGAAAAAAAAAAGTGAGAAATACTCGTTTTAACAACCGTAGCCGATTTCGGTTAATGAAAAAAATAAATAAGCCTGGGAAAAATACGAGAGAAAAGCGAAGCCGACCTCCGGCGTTCACGGGTCTCCTTCCTACGAGTCGAAAAGTCCGAGAGGGGTAGCCGCTATAAAGAGGGGCCCTTAGGCGCTCGCCTCAGTTTTGTGTCCTGTGAGGTTTGAATCTCTTTTACCCTAACTCAATCGGTAAGAATAACCGAAGAAATTTTTTCTTCTTTTTCAACTTCATAATTTGTCATCTTTTTTCCTTAGTCTTTAAGAAATGGGGTTGCTTTTTGACTTTTTTGAGATTTTAAATGTTCAAGATTTTTTAGAAAGAAAACCTAGAATTTATAGGATGTGCAAGAAAATCATTGCCGAATTCGGAGAATTTTTTAAAATAATTTTATTAACAATTAATGCTTTCACTGACATACTATGGGACCTTAAGAAGGAAGAAGATCCATCAGCAGAAAAATAGGATCATCATTTTTGAAGGTTTGATGGTTTAAATCCAAAATTTCAGATCTTGGAGATCCCGTGGTGGTTTTCATCTACCCAAATTTGTGGTTCTCTCCAGCTGACCGTCGCAGATTTGCACGGTCAATTCAGCGTTTATGAAGAAAAACAAAAAACAAATTTTTTTCTTATTTTTAAAGCTTCCTCTTAATTTGTCTTCTACGTTTTTTGAGTCTTAAAAAAGTTAATGGGGTTGCTTTTTGACTTTTTTTAGATTTTAAATGCTTAAAAAAATTTTAAAAAACGTCAAAAATGAAATTTTTGTAGAATTTACAGGTAGGGTCTACAAGGAAATCTTTGCAAATTCTGTAAATTTTTTTATGCAATATAAATAATTAATGCTTTCACTGACAAAAATTCTAAGGGACCTTAAGAAGGAAGAGGATGCAACAGCAGAAAACTGGGTTCATTTTTGAAAGATTCGATGGTTTTAAATCCTTTCAAATCTCGGAGATCCCATATCAAAAGTGGTGGTCTTCCACCAAAACTTTATTTGTGGTTCTGTCCAGCTGGCCGTCGCCGATTTGCACGAATTTTTTAGACCCTCCAGGTCAATTTGGCCAAATCTGATCTTGAATTTTCCATTTTTACAGAACTCTTTTCATAAAAAAATTAAAAAACCGCAAGATTTTTTAGAACCATCAAAAGAGAGGACCAGTTTGTCGAAAAAGGGCGTTACGCAAAAGTGGGTTAAACGTCGATAAATTTTTAATTTCTCCTTTTTTTAAAGTCTTGAAAGGTAAACGATTACACGAGTGACATAAGGGTGGACCGGTTATGTTGCATAACTTCATTTTATTTCTTCTTCCATAAATTATAATAAAGCCGGCTTAAGCTTCAATCGTCAGCGTAAAAGCAACTTTTGGAAAAAAAAATTTAACCACTTTTTTCTTTTCGCAGAAATGCGTCCTTTGTTGGCGTTGGCCGGAGTCGCACTCCTTTACGTCGCCGTCTTCGCTGCGGAAGATAAGAAGAAAGAAAGCAAAGAATCGGAAAGCGAGAGGCCGAAAACATTCACGAGGCTCATCCCAGCCGATGTCCTTCGAGGTACGGAAGTTTTATTTATTAATCATGGGAAATAAAAAATCGCGTGAGGAAATGTCGTTCAACCCTTTTGTTTTCTTCAAAATTTTGTCACTGCGGACATTCTGCGTGACTGAAGTCGTTATGCCTGAACATGACATTGGATTATACGTTCACTTTTTTTTCTGGTCTTTAAGGAGGAAGAAAGGGCTTTGAAGGTTGGGCTTTTGTCGTTTTGGACCCGTCCTCGATTCGGTTGGTAGGCCAAGCAAACGCCCGTGGCTCCCGCGTTACACAACGCCCGCTTCTCTCTAATAAGGTTGCTTCAACCTTTGTCTTTTTAACGACTTTTTCTGTTAGGGAGAGCAAGGACGTCTCTTGGGAAGAGAGAGAGAGAGAAAAAAAAACTTTCTCGGGAGCAACTGGCCTTTAAGACTGGTCAAGCAACACCATAAAAGAAGCGTTTAACAAGTTCTCCCTTAATTCCAGAACAACATTGTTTCAGTTGTCACTTTCAAAAGCCTTTCATTTTAAAGAAAATCGAAAGTCTTATTTCACCATTTTCGATGCAGTCTATTCAATGTTTAAATCACAATAGCAATGCTACCTGTCGGTCTTAAGCAAACTAACTTCACGAATTGGTTGATGAAAAAATTTCCTATAGAAACTATCTTTAAAATGAAAGATCCTGTGGTGGTACCAGTTATCGAAAGTCTTATTTCACCATTTTCGATGCAGTCTATTCAATGGAGAAATCACAATAGCAATGCTACCTGTCGGTCTTAAGCAAACTAACTTCATGAATTGGTTGATGGAAAAAATTTCCCTATAGAAACTACTCTTTAAAATGAAAGATCCTGTGGTGGTACCAGGCATCCTGTTAGATGATTACTGCACTGAAAGTGCTGATCTTTTGTTTTCTCTTTTTAGATTTCCCGAATATGTGCTTCGCTTCCACCAAATGTGCAACGATCGAGCCAGGCCACACCTGGGACCTCACCCCATTCTGCGGACGTTCGACCTGCGTCAAGTCCGACAAAGACGGAAAACTCTACGAGCTTGTTGAGGACTGCGGACCCCTTCCGAAAACCAACCCGAAATGCAAACTTTCCGAAAAGACCAACAAAACCGCTCCTTTCCCGGCTTGCTGCCCGGCCTTCGACTGCGAACCTGGTGTCAAACTCGAATACCCCGAAATCCCAACGCCGCCACCCACTAAGGCTTAAATTCTTCCTGTGATACACATCTTTCTTTTTCCGCAAATTTCGATCCTTTTTTTTTCTTGTACAAAAGTCATTTTGAATTCTAGTTCTCCTATGTATTTACTTAATAAATTTTGTACATTTTAAACATTTTTCTTTTTTTATAAACATTCTCCTCTTCCAGACAGGAAAAATTCAACAAGGAAACCTTTAAATAACCTCATGTACTCTCTTATGGAGTAAACTACACATCAATTCCATAACCAACTCCCCCAAAAATATTGAAAAATTCCATTTTTCCTTTTTTATACCCCTAGACATTCTTAATATTAGAATTCTAAGTTAAAGTAGTGAAGTACTACTATTATTTTTGGGTCACCGAGTGTCTTTTTTGCCTATTATTTAAAGAAGAAAATAGCGTCAAATAAACAATCAAATACCACAAAAGTAAGAAAAATTAGGTAGGTAGAGAATAAACTTTTTTTGCGTAATAAATCACTTATAATTTCTTTTAAAAATATATAATATTACTCACTCATTTATAAAACAATAAATAACTTTTATGTACAATGCATGAGTGAAATAGAAATTGAAAAAATAACGAATTAACCGCCAATAAATCGAAATATATCGCCAAGGAAACGAGAAAATGGCTTAATCATAGTAAAAAATGAAATTAAATAAAAAAAAATATGAAAGGTGAAAGTCTTTTTATCAGGTTTGGAAACGTTCCATGTAAATTTTGTCTCTGTGCGGTTGGGTTATGATTGGGTTGATGACTGCCGAAAGCTGTTGGATTCTATTTCTGAACCTTTCAGAATCCCTGGCGTACGTCTCCCATGGTCCAACGCGAGCGGCTCGACTAGCGTAATCCCAGACGACCATCGATTTTACTTGGGGTTTTCCTTCTGCGAAACTAACCTGAGGAAAAAAAAGTTAAAAACATCATTAGGAGAGAAAAAAATAGAAGGTCGAAAGATAAGTCGACCCTGAATTTCCAGTTTGAAAATTTATAACAACCACTCCTTTACAAAATTCCTGATATTTATTCTTCAAGGTTGAAATTATAATATGGCATAATCCTAATTTTTTGGTTACAATAACATCGAATTATAGATTTGATTTGCAGATTTTGCACAACAATTTTTAATTACTTTCTTAAACAGAAGTTATTGTATTACCCTCCATATCTGGTTGGTGGGGTACCAGGAATTAGTGATCTTTACCGATCACCATTTTGTAAAATTTGAAAAAAGCTCGACATTATTTAGATAAATATGAAAGGAAAGATACAGGGTCTTTAACCCTTTCGAGACCGTACGCAACAGTTGCCATGCGCGCATATTGCGTGGAGACCGCAGGCGACTTTAGTTGCCCAGCGGGAACTGCGGGAAGCCTCTCTAAAATATTTAATACCTTCGCTTCCCGTACATGCAGCGACATGCAAAAACTGGCCATCTGTTGGGGAAGAAATGAACTACGTGATGATCGCATCACTCGTCGCTTTCTGTGCTTTGCTGGGCGCTGGGAGCGGTCGGGGAGAAGTAAGGGGAAAAGTGCTGCGCCAGTAGCGCAGAGAATCCAGCGACAGACGCGGTCTCGAAAGGGCTAATATTTTTTTCACAAATCGACGTTGAAGATGCAACATGTTAGTGCATTTTGGGAAAAATGAGATTTTTATTGCATATGAAGCGAAATCTACCGCGGCATCGGTCAGTTAACTTAGTTAAGTAAAAAACTCATCAGAAAGCAGTTCAACTGCCAAAAATGATAACATGTGATACCTAAAATATGAAGACTACGGTTCAGTTTTTTTGCCTCTTCTGTAAAGTAGCCAAAAGGCAGATGGCACATCTTCAACGACGAAATATTACGATATGGCTTTTGCTGATTTAAAAAACTCATTACTTTAACCCTTTCGAGACCGCAGGCGACTATAGTTGCCATTCGCGCTTTTCGTGGAGACCGCAGGCGACTTTAGTTGCCCAGCGGCGCCAGCGGGAAACCTCTCTAAAAAATTTAATACCTTCGCTTCCCGTGGCGCTAGCGACATGCAAAAACTGGCCATATGTTGGGGAAGAAATGAACTACGTGATGATCGCATCACTCGTCGCTTTCTGTGCTTTGCTGGGCGCTGAGAGCGGTCGGGGAGAAGTGAGGGGAAAAGTGCTGCGCCAGTAGCGCAGAGAATCCAGCGTCAGACGCTGTCTCGAAAGGGTTAATTTCTCCCCCTCCTTCCATTGTGTTAGCCTAGATTCTAGGCTGTCATGGACGGAAAAGGGGGATGGGCCCAGGCAGGGGGCTCTCGCCATATTGCCACGTTCTATCAAAGCTAACTTTAATGGAATACGCAGAAGTTTTTGTTGAAATTTTATTTCCGTGGACCAGGGATTCAACCAGTTGCCAGTTTTAAAATTACAAAAGATGATGAAATTTACAACAAACCAGGAAGTTCAAATGCATCATGAATAACCAAAAAGTCAAGAAATATTGATCAATTTACGGTCTAAATCTACAGTATTGCATCAGAGAGTACGGGAAAAGAAATAATTAATGAGGGCAAACTAGTTTATCACGGACAAAGCGTTTACAAACAAAGAGAATTTCCATTCTTTCCTCAAAAGGGATTTCTTTTTTTTATAAAAAACATATGGAAACTAGAGTTCATAAAATTCATCAAGGCTATTAGTTTATCTATTTTAAAAAAATAAATAATTCAAAACCTAGAGATTAGGTTCATAGTAAAAGTGATTCTATTTAAGATTAGATAAAGCCTTTCAAACTAAGAAATTTGGAAATAAACTATGAATCATCAACCCAAAATTTTGTTTCCAAATTGAAAAAAATCTTGTTATTGTAATACTAGAAAACACTGAAATCAAGGTTGTCTGTGGTGCCAAAATTTTCTAATATTGAAAAAACTTAATATTTACCTTTTTGCACTAGGATTGGTAACTTTGGGTGTATTGGGCTCCGAGTAAAAGGAATTCCATATTCTATTAGCGTATTCAATTCTAGAAGTTTGGCTATCACAGGAAAGGCAATCACAAGGAGCGATGCAGCAGCTGAACTGTAGAAAAAAAAAAAAAGAAATGAAAATAAAATGGAAGATGTTTGATAACTTACGTCGATTTCGTCTTCGTCGCCAGATAAGTCTTGAAATATCACAGTGTCGTCATCGTCGTCTTCGTCGATGACATTTTCAGATTGAACGTCTTCGTTCCAAGTTTCGTCGAAAACGATGAAGCTGTCCTCGCTGTCGGTCGACGACTCGGAAAGCGTAAAGCGACGTCCGACTTTGTCGACGGCCACGGGAGGTTCAGCGACGAAACTCATCGACTCGATTTGGCCGACGACAAGTACCGCGGTCGAAAAGCAGGCGGGTGACGTCGATAAGCAGGCGGGCAACGTCGAAAAACACCTTCGTGGCATCTCGAATACGTTCTTAGCAGGACGTCTAGGTACTCTTGAAATTTGAAAATCCATCGAATTTCAAACTTTCTCTCCGTTCACAAACTCAATGACTCTATTTATTTTCCAGTCGAAACAACAACTTCTATGTTTTTTAAGTAAATTGTTTGTACCTGGTATCTTTTTCCGAGTGTCCTTGGCTTTTCTCAAACAAGATTTTTCAATAAAAACACCTTTTTTTAAATGATTCAAAACGGAATTTTCGTTAACTACAAATTTTTCACGTCTCGGATACATTTTGAAAAGTTTAAAACGTTGAGTTAATAAAGATTTTTTAGAAATAAAATTTTATAACTCGGCCATCTTGAAGTATACAAACGTGAATGAGGTGAAAGCATTTTGAGATTTTGGAGTGGGGGAAAAACTGAGGTCACGGATTTTTCCAAGAAAAACAATCTGATGTAATAAATAAAATTTTCAATCATAAATAAAAACAAAAAATATAATTTCATCTTATTTATGCTCAATAATTCATTTTTATTTTATTTAAGTATTTTTAATTTTACGCAATGCAATCATGACGGCAGAAAAGGAACAGGTTTGAATCATCGATGGTTTGAATGTGGGAAATTTTTTTCCCCTTTTTTTTCTTATCAAAGTTCAAACTGATATGTTATCATTTAGTTTTCTCATATTTGTCAACATTTTAATTTTTGGCTAAAATGCGTCAAATTTCAGGTAATAGGGCTAAGGCCCGTATTTATAAACGCTCCTTAATAACCCATTTCTCGAGGTTTCCTTGAAAATCATTCCTTGGCGTTATTTTTTCGTTTTTATCAGCCTCTCTTATCTATTCCTCAAAAGGAATCCTTCGTTTTTTAAGGAAGCTAATGAGGTAGAAGGTCTCCATTGGCTGACACAGAAGTATCTCTTTGGTAAAGGAAATTAGGGTTTCAAGGAACCCTTATCATAAGGTTTCCTTGACGTTATTTCATATTTTTGAACCGCCCTATCAGTGTGATCTATTCCTTTTAATTAAAGGAAACCTTGAGGCACCTTAAGGAGTCCTCTTATTGGCTAATAATGACAAATCCTTTACTCTTTAATTTTACTAAAAGTAACATTTCTGTTAAGCAACATGACCTAACTCATTTACCTGTTTTTTATAGGGCCATGTTGTTGATTAGATGATAATTTTATCTGTTTTTGTTTAAATTAACAGGATGTTAAGAAGAGCGTTTTTCACTTCAATTAGATACAAGTCGACTGGGCTAAAACTGAGCGATAGTTGTGTAAAAAAATTAAATGAAATCTCTGAAGGTCAAGCGTTAAGAATAACGGTGGAGGAGGAGGTTGCTCCGGCTTCCAATATAAATTTTCGTTAGACAACGCCATTCAGAAGGATGATCAAATTTTCGAAAATGGAGGAGCCAAAGTTGTCGTCGATGAAACCTCCCTGGAATACATCGACGGATCCGTTATCGACTACCATACCGAACTTATTAGATCTTCTTTTCAAGTCGTCAATAATCCTAAAGCTGAAAACGGTTGTTCCTGCGGAGCTTCATTTTCTATGAAATTAGATTAAAAATGTACATAGTTCTAGTTAATTAAATTTATTTATTTCTTGAAGTAGTAACTATTTTGCTTCCCACATTCTCCCCGACGGAACTATGTGATACTTTTTCATTCCTAATATTGAAAACATTTTAAGATGCAACGCCTTTTGGCTACTTTTTAGGAGAGACAAAAAACTGAATCGTAGTCTTCAAATTTCAGGTATAATGATATGTTATCATTTGATAACAAATGATAAAAATGATATGCTATCACTTTTGGCGGCTGAACTGCTTTTGAGTTTTTACGAAACTAAGTTAACTGACGCCGCGGTAAATTTCGCTTCATAGTCAATAAAAATCTCATTTTGCTAAAATGCGAGTTAGCGCATGTTGCATCTTCAACGACAAAATGGAAGTCTTCACCCAGCTAGGCCACACGGAGCCCCAACTATCAACAAGGTTTCCTAACTTTAAGCAAAATAAGCATTATGACAAAGATAATATTTTGATTTATTTACACAAATTTATCTACAAAAGAAATGAGCCATGGAAGGATGACTTAAACTACAACAAAAAAATTCATTAATCCTTTTTCGCATTCATCTCTTTGTGCCAGTCGATATTCATCTTTTCGACGGATTCTCCCCTTTCGGCGGCCCTTCTGCCGCTCAAAGCGACAAAGAAGCAACCGACGGCAGTCATCAACATCATAATTTCGCTATTTTGATCCTCCCTCTATTTCTGGCAAGTTCGATGGTTTCGATCCTAAAGTAATCGGGACAAAATTGAAGCAAGAACTTTATTGAGGAACTCACGGAACTTCAGGAGGGATCTCAGATTCTGATTTGTACTTTTTAGTCCATACAAGCAACTTTCTTTCCAAAGCGTTCGGCCTATGTTTCATTCCAGCTAAAAACAGAATTAATATACAATTTTCATTGTTTGACTTACCAGAGCCAGAATGTTCAGGTTCTGGAGCTTGCTTCGCAGGCTCAACGGATTTTTCGGACAATTTGACATTCCCCAAATAAATTGTTCTCAACGATATATTATTCGTAAGTTTAAACGTATTTCTTAACATTTTGTAGTAATCTCAATTAAATCACAGGACGTTCTGCGTTCAAAAATTTTATAACTTGTTTTCTATGAAGGCAATGTTGCCAACAATTAGATCACTTGTTGTGACGCTTGAGACGACTTAGTGATAAAATCTTAAGAGGTTATCAAACTGTTATCAATTTTTAAAAGCACGTTTTGAAAGAAATTTGGATTTAAAAAATAAGAATTTTTTAAAACTGTGCTTGTATTTTTTTTAAAATTTTTAATGGAGTGCTTAGATTTTTTAGAATTTTTAAATGAAACGGTTTCTGGCTTAAAAGTGGTTTTTTTCACGTCAGTTGTCGCTTGTATGCTTCTGAATTTCTTGAAATAAATTACTTTGGAGAGTAGGCAGAAATTTGGGATGTTTATGACAATTTTGTGTGGCCTAGCTGGGCGAAGACTTCAGTTTTTTCTACCTTGATGCTTTTAATTCTGAGCGTTTGCCTAGGTGGCATTTCTATTGGCCGAGAAACTCTTTTTCTATTGGTATTTTTTGGGATTTCCTCAAGTTTTTTGGGCATGAAATCACCTTATTTATTCCCGTATTTTAGAAAATGGCCTCTAGGAAGCTAATGAGGTAGAGGGCTCTCATTGGCTGAAACTATCCTTGATTTTCACTTACACCATATTGGAGGAAAGAAGGAAAGTATCTCTTTGGTAAAGGAAATTAGGGTTTCAAGGAACCCTTATCTTAAGTTTTCCTTGACGTTATTTCATATTTTTAACCTCCCTTATAATTAAAGGAACCTTGAGGCACCTTAAGGAGTCCTTATTGGCTAATAATGACAAATCCTTTCTCTTAATTTTACTAAAAGTAACATTTCTGTTAAGCAACATGACCTAACTCATTTACCTGTTTTTTTAGGGTCATGTTGTCGATTTGATGATAATTTTGTCTGTTTTTGTTTAAATTAACAGGATGTTAAGAAGAGCGTTTTTCACTTCAATTAGATACAAGTCGACTGGGCTAAAACTGAGCGATAGTTGTGTAAAAAAATTAAATGAAATCTCTGAAGGTCAAGCGTTAAGAATAACGGTTGAAGGAGGGGGTTGCTCTGGCTTCCAATATAAATTTTCGTTAGACAACACCATTGAAAAGGATGATCAAGTTTTCGAAAATGGAGGAGCGAAAGTTGTCGTCGATGAAACCTCTCTGGAATACATCGACGGATCCGTTATCGACTACCATACCGAACTTATTAGATCTTCTTTTCAAGTCGTCAATAATCCTAAAGCTGAAAACGGTTGTTCCTGCGGAGCTTCGTTTTCTATGAAATTAGATTAAAAATGTACATAGTTCTAGTTAATTAAATTTATTTATTTCTTGAAGTAGTAACTATTTTGCTTCCCACATTCTCCCTGATATGTGATACTTTTTCATTCCTAATATTGAATTTTTTCGATATCAAGTAGAAAAAAATCGTCGTTGAAGATGCAATGCCTTTTGGCTACTTTTCAGGAGAGACAAAAAACTGAATCGTAGTCTTCAAATTTCAGGTATAATGATATGTTATCATTTGATAACAAATGATAAAAATTATATGCTATCATTCTTGGCGGCTGAACTGCTTTTGAGTTTTTTACGAAACTAACTGACGCCGCGGTAAATTTCGCTTCATAGTCAATAAAAATCTCATTTTGCCCAAAATGCGAGTTTGCATCTTCAACGACAAAATGGAAGTCTTCACCCAGCTAGGCCACACGGAGCCCCAGCTATCAACGAGGTTTCCTAACTTAGACTTTTAGCAAAATAAGCATTATGACAAAGATAATATTTTGATTTATTACACAATTTTATCTACAAAAGAAATGAGCCATGGAAGGATGACTAAACTACAACACAAAAATTCATCAATCCTTTTTCGCATTCATCTCTTTGTGCCAGTCGATATTCATCTTTTCGACGGATTCTCCCCTTTCGGCGGCCCTTCTGCCGCTCAAAGCGACAAAGAAGCAACCGACGGCAGTCATCAACATCATAATATTCGCTATTTTAATCCTCCCTCTGTTTCTAGCAAGTTCGATGGTTTCGATCCTAAAGTAATCGGACAAAATTGAAGCAAGAACTTTATTGAGGAACTCACGGAACTTCAGGAGGGATCTCAGATTCTGATTTGTACTTTTTAGTCCAGACAAGCAACTTTCTTTCCAAAGCGTTCGGCCTATGTTTCATTCCAGCTAAAAACAGAATTAAAATACAATTTTCATTGTTTGACTTACCAGAGCCAGAATGTTCAGGTTCTGGAGCTTGCTTCGCAGGCTCAACGGATTTTTCAGACAATTTGACATTCCCCAAATAAATTGTTCTCAACGATATATTATTTGTAAGTTTAAACGTATTTCTTAACATTTGCAGTAATCTCAATTAAATCACAGGACGTTCTACTACGTTCAAAAATTTTATAACTTGTTTTCTATGAAGGCAATGTTGCCAACAATTAGATCACTTGTTGTGACGCTTGAGACGACTTAGTGATAAAATCTTAAGAGGTTATCAAACTGTTATCAATTTTTAAAAAAGCACGTTTTGAAAGAAATTTGGATTTTAAAAATAAGAATTTTTTAAAACTGTGCTTGTATTTTTTTTAAAATGATGGAGTTTTAGATTTTTTAGAATTTCAGGTAAATGAAACGGTTTCTGGCTTAAAAGTGGTTTTTTTCACGTCAGTTTGTCGCTTGTATGCTTCAAAAAATTTAAAGCCTAATCTCAGTTATTAGGGAAAGAAGGCTTTTTTATCCAACTTTTTTAAGTTTTAAAAGAGAAGTTATTGATAAAGGTTTGTGCGAGAGGTCCTTACTTTTTTGGGCCTTTTGTTCTGAATTTCTTGAAATAAATTACTTTATAGAGTAGGCAGAAATTTGGGATGTTTATGACAGTTCTGTGTGGCCAGGCTGGGCGAAGACTTCAGTTTTTTCTACCTTGATGCTTTTTATTCTTGAGCGTTTGCCTAGGTGGCCCTTGAACTCTGGTCATTTTCTATTGGCTGAGAAACTCTTTTTCTATTGGTATTTGTTGAGATTTCCTCATGTTTTTTGGGAATGAAATCACCTTATTTACTCTCCATATTTTAGAAAATTGCCTCAAATTTTTTTCTATTCTTTTCAGGATCAAATAAAAAAGTTAAGAGATGTAGATGACAAACTGGTCTATGCCCTCAATGCATCCGTGCCATCACCTTCTTTTAGAAAAGAAATTAATCCTGAGTCTTCCTGCAAAGAACTTTACACTAAAGTAGAACACTTTTTATCATAATTTTATTTAAAGTTTTTTAGTTGAAGGAAAACCATGAAAAACGAGAAAAATCCATACAGAAATGCATCGCTGTGACCAACGAAAAAATACTAGAACTTAAAAAAGCTGATGGAACTTCCGGAATAAGAAATCTAAATAAGAACAAACTAAAGTATTTAATTTTTTTTTTCTTTAATTTTATCTTTCTTTTTTATAGCTCCGGCTATTGAGGTCAGAGTTGGGCGTCGAGGAAGTTGTTCGCGATAGATCATTTAAGTTACTATGAAAGATGCAGAGATTTTTTTAAACCGCCAAATTTAAATTTGGAATGAATTTAGCGTGAATGAATTCTATAATTTTTAAATAAAAGAAAATGTAGTTTTTGGGGATTTTTTATGTTAGAAATATACTTTTTTACGATGATGTTAAAGACTGTCTATTAAAATGTTGATTTTCCAGACTTTAATTGATGTTCATGCCTATAATCAATTTCTAAGTTTAATCACTTATTTTATCATAGATATTCATAGCAGGGTATAATCGTAATCATAATTTCGTCTTCAGTTATAATCGTAATCATAATTTCGTCTTCAGTTATAATCGTAATCATAATTGCGTCTTCAGTTATAATCGTAATCACAATTTTCTGAAATAATTGAAAAATTGTGGTTTTTTCCCATAAACTGTAAAAATAAATTAAGAAAAAAATAGGATTTTCTCAAAAATCATGAAGAAATAGGATTTTTTCAAAAATCTTGAAAAAATAGGATTTTCTCATAAATCTTGCAAAAATAGGATTTCCTCAAAAATCTTGCCAAAATAGGATTTTCTTATAAATCTTGCAAAAATAGGATTTCCTCAAAAATCTTGCCAAAATAGGATTTTCTCATAAATCTTGAGAAAATATGATTCTCTCAAAAATCTTAAAAAAATAGGATTTTCTCAAAAATTTAGCAAAAATAGGATTCCCTCAAAAATCTTGCTAAGATAGGATTTTCTCAAAAATTTAGCAAAAATCTTGCAAAATTAGGATTTTCTCATAATCTTGAAAAATAGGATTTTCTCATAAATCTTGAAAAAATAGGATTTCTCATAAATCTTGAAAAAATAGGATTTTCTCAAAAATCTTAAAAATATGATTCTCTCATAAATCTTGCAAAATAGGATTTCCTCAAATCTTGCCAAAATAGGATTTCTCATAAATCTTGAGAAAATATGACTCTCTCAAAAATCTTGAAAAATAGGATTTTCTCAAAAATTTAGCAAAAATAGGATTCCCTCAAAAATCTTGCTAAGATAGGATTTTTTCAAAAATTAAGCAAAAACCTTGCAAAATTAGGATTTTCTCATAAATCTTGAAAAAATAGGATTTTCTGAAAATCTTAAAAAATAGGATTTTCTCAAAAATCTTGCTAAATAGGATTTTCTCAAAATCTTGCAAAATAGTATTTTCTCAAAAATTTTGCTTAAAAAGGATTTCTCAAAAATCTTGCAAAAATAGGATTTTGGTTAAAATCGTTGAAAAAACATGATTTTTTTTGTAAGAAAAACGTTTTCTGGAAGGTTTTTGAAAAGAAAAAATACGATTACGGTTATAATCATCATTATGATTACGATCATGGCCTACTCTGTGGATGTCAATATAATTTTCGTAATCACATCTTGGTTTTTGTTCCCAAGGAAAGTAAAATGGGGAAATTACTTTGGGTGAAAATACCCTACTTTGCAAGTCTGTGACTGCTTGAAAATCTTGTAACCTTTTAAATCGATAACCAAGATCTAATTTCTGTGATTTATTGAAATAAGGATTAGTTTTAAAGGAATAAAATTGATAATTTAATGGTATTTGATGTTTTTTGTGGGTAAAATAAATAAATAGAGGTTGTTTGGGTAAAAAGTTTGTTTGTTTTGATGGGAATATGCGGTGGTTTGTTGGCAAAACTGCTTGCTACTCCCACCTTATCCGGAGTTAGATATTTGTCAAAATTAGTTGGTAAATGGCGTGAGAGTGAAGTGTCGCGAGTTGTACGCTTGATAAAAAGAAAAGGCATCGCGCGGGGATTTAAAAACTCGAAATGGCAACGACGGGAATATTGCCGACACAGAGGTTCCTCAACGGCGCCCCGGTCCCGTCATCGGTCCGCCGATCCTTCCGCCCTCGTGAAAAATATTTGATCCTTCTCGTTTTTCTGACGTTCGGTCTCGTCTGCTTCGGAGCTTTTTTTTTCCTCCCGGAGTTTAAATCGGGGATGAACGGAAGCAGCGTCTACAGTTTACAAGCACATTCAAAAGGCCGGACCTGAGCTTTTGATCCCGGCCCCTCCTCGTATGGACGAGAACGAAAAACACTACGGAGGAGGCGGCGAAGACCCTCATAAGATCAACGACAGGGCGAAACTTTTAGCGAAAATCGTCGAAGACGAAGAGAGAAATCAGAAAGTGTTAGAAAGGCCGGATTTCGAGGTTGTCAAACCCATGAGCTCCTCGACCAAATTGGTCGAAACCCAGCAGAAACAGTTCGAGTCAAATCTGGAAGAAGCGGAAGGCAACGGGATCGAAACTTTCAACAAAAACGCCCAAACGGTCCCTCCAAGTCTCTCGGATCGTTATCCTCTTACCTTCAATGGAGAAGACTCAGACAGCGATGTCAGGCAGAACGGGACAAAGTTCTTGAGGTAAATACAACATCATTTATATTCCACGGCCAATTTGATAACCTCTGATTCAAAGAAGAAAGAGGACTGACTAAGTCAATAGATAAACCAAATACTGAATCACTTACCAGAAGTTCGCCACAAAAAATTGGAAATTGCATTTGAGGACCCTTAAGTACAAGACAGTGGGATCTTCTCAAATGCCCAGTTACTCAAAAAAATTTTAGGGTCACCTAAAAACTACATAGTCACTAGATTCTCCTCAAACTTCAAATTAAGTTTTAGGGCCTCCAAGACCCTTAAAACTACGCATTAGACATTCTACGCTAAATTATTCAACAAGTTTACTACTTAGACACTAGAATGCCCTCAAAAGCCGAATTATTTTAAAAGTAGTAGGAACACCAACAAAATGTACATTCTTGACATTAGAATCCCCTCAAACATCAAACTATTATTTAAAAAGTACAAGGGCCAACAAAAGATCCTTAAAAAGTCAATACTAGAGACTGCTCAAATGTCAAATTGACATTGGAGAAGAAGAAATTGGAAGGCCACCTAGGCCCTTAAAAGTTCATTCTAGATACTAGGGACTCCTGAAACTGACCTAAAAATTTTTTTAGGGCCACCAAGGCCCTTAAAAAGTTTATTCTAGATACATACTAGGGACTCCTCAAACTGACCTAAAAATTTTTTAGGGCAACCAAGGCCCTTAAAAAGTACATTCCAGTACTAGGGACTTCTCGAACTGACGTAAAAAATTTTTAGGGGCACCAAGGCCCTTAAAGTTAATTCTAGATACTAGGGACTCCTTAAATTGACGTACAAATTTTTTAGGGCCGCCAAGGCCCTTAAAAGTACATTCTAGACACTAGAATCCCCGCAAACACCAATCATATTGGAAAAAATACGAGGGCTAACGAAACCCTTAAAAAGTTCATTCTAGATACTAGAGACTCCTCAAACTGACGTATAAAATTTTTAGGGCTACCAAGGCCCTTAAAAAGTTCATTCTAAATACAAGGGATTCCTCAAACAGACGTAAAAAATTTTTTTAGGGCCACCAAGGCCCTTAAAAAGTTCATTCTAGATACTAGGGACTCCTCAAACTGACCTAAAAATTTTTTAGGGCAACCAAGGCACTTGAAAGTACATTCTAGATACTGGGTATTCCTCAAACTGACCGAAAAATTTTTTAGGGCCACCAAGGCCCTTAAAAAGTACATTCCAGTACTAGGGACTCCTCAAACTGACGTAAAAAATTTTTAGGGCCACCAAGGCCCTTAAAAGTTAATTCTAGATACTAGAGACTCCTCAACCTGACGTAAAAATTTTTTAGAGCAACCAAGGCCCTTGAAAAGTTTATCTAGATACTAGGGACTCCTCAAACTGACGTACAAATTTTTTAGGGCCGCCAAGGCCCTTAAAAAGTACATTCTAGACACTAGAATCCCCGCAAACACCAAATCATATTTGAAAAAATATGAGGGCCAACGAAACCCTTTAAAAGTTCATTCTAGATACTAGAGACTCCTCAAACTGACGTATAAAATTTTTAGGGCTACCACGGCCCTTAAAATGTTCATTCTAAATACAAGGGATTCCTCAAACAGACGTAAAAAATTTTTAGGGCCACCAAGGCCCTTAAAAAGTTTATACTAGATACTAGGTACTCCTCAAACTGACGTAAAATTTTTTTAGGGCCACCAAGGCCCTTAAAAAGTACTTTCTCGATACTGGGTACTCCTCAAACTGACCTATAAATTTTAGGGCCACCAAGGCCCTTAAAAAGTACATTCTAGACACTAGAATCCCCTCAAACACCAAATTATTTTTAAAAAATATGTGGGCCAACGAAACCTTAAAAAGTCCATACTACACTCTAAATTATGTAATAGCCCCAAAATATTGGGAAGTTTTTGGTTTCTGCCAAAATTTTGGTCGCTCCTAAAAGTCGTGTTGGTTGAAGAAAAGCGGTTTCTATTTTTAAAAAATTTGCTATTCAAATTCTAAGATTTTTTTTTGGAAACATCAGGAGGTCATGAAGTCGTCCTCAAAATTCAATTTTTTCTGCGTCACATTTCGTCCTTGAATTTACTAATCTGGATTTCCTTATTACAAAATAACCAATTTATTTGGTTTAATTATTTATAATTAAAGAAAAAACCTATTAAAAAAATATTTTGACGTAGAGTTCGGTGAAAGTAGAATATGTATTTTTGAGCGTTTTTAAAAGACCTTGAATATTTCTATTTATTTTACATTGATTGCTATAATATGTTTCCGTATTTATTTAAAAATTTACTTGAGCCATCTTTATTGCCCTTGTTATCAAGCGGGGATGTAACTCAGTGGTAGAGTGTCTGCTTCGCATGCTGAAAGTCCTGGGTTCAAATCCCAGCATCTCCAATGTAATTTTTTGTTCAGTTTTATTAATTTTTTATGTTGAAAGGATTCTCTAAGACGTTCATTGTTTTTGTTATGTCATTGAGTTTGTCCTTGATGTAAGAAAAACAAATTAAAAGTAGGACAAAAAAATTTTCTTTAAAAATTATCTTCGGGGAAGTTTCATCAGGTAGTTTGTGCATGTTGGGTGGCCATAAAGGCTTGAAAAGTTTTTCGGTGTTGTGAACGAGTGGAGACGGTTTTCTTCGAGATGTTCGAGCTAAAAGGGTAACGGGATCCGGTTTCGATCTAGGTCGCCGTTCGTAATTCGCTCATTTGCTTTCGATTTTAACCAATCTCGCCCGTTTTCTGATGACACCCATTTTTTTTGGAGAGTAATTGTGAATCTAGGATTTAGCCACTTAAACCTCAATGGTTACACTTCAAGGTCTTCTTTTCGATCGATATTGCTTAATAAGTAACCAAGTTAGGCTTAATCCAGACGTTTTGTTCAACCTTTATAGAATAAAAAAAAACCCAAGAAAGAAAAACTTATTTCCTCTTCTCCTCGTTTTCGCTAATTCAATTTCGTCCTAGGTAGTTTACAAGGAACGTTTTTTTCCTATTTCCAGGCAATTTTCTTCAAACCTCTGTGTAGTAAAAGAGTTCCCTTGGCTCAGATACTCAATCTTCTTTATATTTAACAAAAAAAAAAACCTTTTTTTTATGGCCTTGTGACCTGTACATTTTTAAACACAGTGCGCAAGCAAGTTTTTTTTATACGAATCTTTTAATTAATCGAAACCAGTATAATTAATCACTATTATTTACTAAATAACATCTGAAGTATTTGATTAGTCCGAATTTTTCTTTATTCCCTTGGTAAAATTGTGAAATCCATAAATATTTTTCGTCCTCCCTATAAATCTGAGTGCGCGTTAATTGCCTTTTCATGGACCCAAAGGAATCGTTTTGTTCGTTTAGATTCATGGTTGAATTAACGGGGGGAAAAAAACCTGGGCGTTTTTCTCCTAAATTGCAATTCGCCCTGTGAAGTAGATCCCTAATGCTGTAACAAAAAATTTTCCAAGTCATTTATTATATTCGAAAAAAATTTTAAGTATCAAGGTAGAAACAATAGGATTTTTGCGCAAGGGAGGTCCCTCTCGTAACGCGTGGAAGTATAAAATTTCTCCCTACAAAATGATAATTAATGTAAAAAAAATAATTCTTACACCAAAAATTGCGCACAATAGACCCATCAGGGTTCGGGGTGCACATGGCCCTAAGTAACTTACACCAAAAATTCAAAAAATATAAGGAGTAATTGGTGAAATTTTGGTGAAAATCGGACCAACGATTCGGCCGCAGCGAATTTTTAAAATTTCAAACAGACATATCTCCGCCATTTTTTCGAAATTCAAAAATCGCCCTCGTTAGTTCTTATTCACCGACTAAACAAAATTTGGTGAAAATCGGTTGAAAACTGTGGCCGTAAAGTTTTCCGGAAAAAATGCTACGGCCGGCCGGCACCACAGACAAAGTTGAGATCGGTAAAGATCAATATTCGATTTGACCCTGCGGGGTCTGGAAGACCCTTCCCCAAAAACCCGACGTGGAGGGTATCACAATAACTTCTTTAAGGAAGTGAAAACGAAGTTTGGAGCACCCTGTAAGCCAGTCCAAAAAGCGGATGATGCTAATCGATGAATTTAAGGGGTGTTTATACACATTTTTCCGTCATTTCAAAATTTTGAAGATAAACAGCTGGTCCACTCTATCCACCTGTATAGGAGCATCAAATTGTGAGCTTTTTGCCTAATACAAAATAGACCTTATATTAGCTTTGTTCCAACCGCAGTTTGAAACTGTTTTGAAACTCTTGGAGCATGCGCAGAAGGATTTGCACGTCAGATGACTTCAGATTTGACGGGAAAAGATTTGAACGACGTCAAAAATCCTCTGCGCATGCTCCAAGAGTTTCAAACTGCGGTTGGAACAAAGCTATTATTCGATAGAGATTAAGATTTATTAGACTATTAAATTTACATATTATAGCCATTATTTTGAGGAATTTTCTGTCCTAACAGTTTTTTTAATTTTGATGGTTTTTAGGGTCTTATAGCGGTAGTGAATAACCACAGATTTGCCAATAACCTCCTTTTTTTTTAAAAAAAAAAGATGCGTTGGAAAGTTAATTTATTATTGTTCAGTGAGTCAACAAAAAAAAATTTTTTACAATAAAATTATGAGCTTTGTTTAAAAAAAAAAGTTCCCCAACTGAATTTGTTCCAGTCTCTTTAATTTACTGCATAGATTTGCATATCAAGAACGGACGTTTCAGGAACTCTCGTACCCTCCGCAAACGTGCCCATACAAAGGCCCCTTTTCATTGCATTTAGCAGTTTATTTACTTTAGTTTCTATCTTCCTGGGAACAATTAGCTATTAGCTTTTATCGCCAGGCTACCTGAGACGGTATTTCTTCCTTAATTGGAACGTTCGCGTTTGGACCCATGCCAGAATTAAGACTTTTCTTATAGTTTCCAGGTCAAAATTCCAACCTGTTATCTGTCAGCGCTCTACAAATGCATTCTATGTGACTATGGTAATTCACCGAAGAGTATAAAATATAATGAAGGACGTTGATCTCTAACGGTGTACAACACTGCTTTTTATTTACAATTCAAAAAAGGATTAGACCTTTTTATTCCAGTTTTTTAAATTACGTTTTTATCGATCTAACAATCGATTTCTTAAGGCTTTAAATATATCGTTTGTCAAAAAGATAAAATTATTAAAAAGGCACTTAGCGTAATTGACTAAAATCCACAGAGGAAAGAAAAAGTGTTTGCTAAGTAAATAAGTTTTTTTATTGATGCAGATGGATTTTTAAATTTTTTATTAGTTGTTGACGTTGCTAAACGCTATAATGATCAATGGACAATGGGGACTTGAAGACAATGCCTCCCGGCGGTAGACGTAAAACCGCGTTGGTAATTAAAGTAAATCTCATCGGCAAATCGTTTTCCGACCACTAATTGCACGTGGGGCGTTAAAATTGCGTCCGAGAAACGCTAAAAGCGTAAATTAGTTGCATTCAATAACCCTTTCAGACGACGAAGCCCCTATTGTCATTCTGGACACGACACACTCAAAGCAATCAATCAATATGGCTGAAATTTAGTCCGCCTCTATTATGATCAATCGCCTTTTTTTTAAGGATAAAAGTGGGCTTTCTATTGATGGAAGTGCTTTGGAAATTCGAACAAGGTTAATTTTGAAAGTGCTCTTTATTCTTTCGATTTTAGGTTATAGAACATGGGCTTTGCGGTATAGAACAAAAAAATATCGCACGCCAATCGTCATTGTATTAGGTAGTAATAAAGTAGTTCAATCATCCCCAAAACTCGCGAAAATCGTCCCCATACACTCCTGAAAATCGCATACGCTCCAGAAAATCGCCCCTAAAACTCGCTATAATCGCCCCAAGACTACTGAAAATCTTCCCCTAGCCTCCCGAAAATCGCTCCTAAAACTCGCTATGATCGCCTCAAGACTGCCGAAATCCGTCCCCACGATTTGCGAAAATCGTCCCAAGACTACCGAAAATCTTCCCCAACCCTCCCGAAAATCGCTCCTAAAACTCGCTATAATCGCCCCAAGACTGCCGAAAATCGTCCCCATGACTCCGCCCGATAATGTCCCCACGAATTGCGAAAATCGTCCCCAAGCCTGCCGAAAATCGTCCCCAGACTCCCGAAAATCGCTCCTAAAACTCGCTATAATCGCCCCAAGATTGCCAAAAATCGTCCCCATCACTCCGCCTGATATTCGCCCCACGACTTGCGAAAATCGTCCCAGGACTACCGAGATTGCCAAAAATCGTCCCCATCACTCCGCCTGATATTCGCCCCACGACTTGCGAAAATCATCCCAGGACTACCGAGATTGCCAAAAATCGTCCCCATCACTCCGCCTGATATTCGCCCCACGACTTGCGAAAATCGTCCCAGGACTACCGAGATTGCCAAAAATCGTCCCCATCACTCCGCCTGATATTCGCCCCACGACTTGCGAAAATCGTCCCAGGACTACCGAGATTGCCAAAAATCGTCCCCATCACTCCGCCTGATATTCGCCCCACGACTTGCGAAAATCGTCCCAGGACTACCGAGATTGCCAAAAATCGTCCCCATCACTCCGCCCGATATTCGTCCCAAGACTACCGAAAATCTTCCCCTGTAGTCCCGAAAATCGTTCCTAAAACTAGCTTTAATCGCCACGAGACGACCGAAAATCTTCCCCAACCCTCCCGAAAATCGCCCCTAAAACTCGCTATAATCGCCCCAAGACTGCCGAAATTCGTCCCCACGACTCCGCCCGATATTCGTCACCACGAATTGCGAAAATCGTCCCCAAGACTTCCGAAAATCTTCCCCAACCCTCCCGAAAATCGCTCCTAAAACTCGCTATAATCGCCACAAGACTGCCGAAATTCGACCCCATGACTCCGCCCGATATTCGTCCCCACGAATTGCGAAAATCGTCCCCAAGCCTGCCGAAAATCGTCCCCAAGACTTCCGAAAATCTTCCCCAACCCTCCCGAAAATCGCTCCTAAAACTCGCTATAATCGCCACAAGACTGCCGAAATTCGACCCCATGACTCCGCCCGATATTCGTCCCCACGACTTGCGAAAATCGTCCCAAGACTACTGAAAATCTTCCCCTTACCTCCCGAAAATCGCTCCTAAAACTCGCTATAATCGCCCCAAGACTGCCGAAAATCGTCCCCTGACTCCGCCCGATAATCGTCCCCACGACTTGCGAAAATCGTCCCCAAGGCTGCCGAAAATCGTCCCCTACACTCCCTAAAATCGCCCCTAAAACTCGCTATAATCGCCCCAAGACTGCCGAAATTCGTCCCCATGACTCCGCCCGATAATCGTCCCCAAGACTGCCGAAAATCATCGCCAAAAGTGATAAAAGATATTGAAAGATTCAACAGCGAGGGTGGGAAATGACATCTTACGCCTCTGGTGTCTTAAGAAGTAACATTTCGGCTTTAACTTCCTCAAAGAGAAGTTATTAGATCGTTGTCTACGGCACCGGCCGTCAGTCCGTCCGTAGCATTTAGGAACACTTTAGGGCCGCAATTTTCATCCGATTGTCAAGAAATTGTGCCAACTACTCATATTAAATGGAATTGTCGGAAAAAAAGAGGGAACAAAAAAGGTCGAATCCCCGGATTCTAGTAGGAAGAAATTTGAGCTGTTCACGCCCGTTCCATATGGCCTTGCTCCAGGAAGGCTTTCATTTTTTCTACCTGGATACGTAATATTTTTTTTTCAATACTAATATTTACGTTGCTCTATGTAAGGAAGTTCCCGTCGAGGCCAGCTTCTGATCATTTCCCAATCTAGGTGGCATCTTTTTTCAATAATGTCACTTAACTTTTAGGTGACGCTTTGATTTTGTCGTAAATTGATTGGTAAAATAATGTTTTCGTTCTAATCGCATGTTTACCTTTCAATTTACGGTGCGATTCTTCCCTCACGCAACCCCAACATTTCATTTAGAAAATACGCATTTTTTGAAGCTCGCTAACCAACAATTTTAAACAAAAATGTCGAAAGGAGTAGTTTTCGTGTGGAAGGAATTTATGAGATGTGCTTACGAATTCCATTTTTTTGGAACTTTTTTCAGTGAACCATAGCGGAATGGTGAGATCGTGCAAAACGGCGGCGGGAAAATATCGTGCTTAGCCCCAAGGTCTTTTAAGTCTTGAATTTTCTACTTTAAAAAATGGACGTATTGCGCCATCGACACTCATTTCCTAAAATTTTCGACGTTTTGCTTGGAAGATTTTTGTTGCAGTTTTCATTTTTTATAGAATGGAGTTAAAATTCATTTGACCTTTGAAAAACTGTGTTGGGAGCGATGAGTTTCATTGAAGGTCGTGTAAGCAATTTCACACACCGGCACTGTTGATCTGAAAAACATTTCACGAATGAAATTTGTTTTTTCCTTGTTTGTCTTCTTTTAAAAAACAAATGTGTTCTTCCATATTGCCAATTAATTTGATTTTCTCTCAAATATCAATAAAAAGAATTGAAAAAAAAAAATATTTTTAGCTTTAAAAAGTGACGATTCCAGAGAGGGGAAAAAGGCATGGACGTAAAAAAGGGTAATTTAAGTGAATGGGTGGAGATTTTTTAAAAGAATAATACAAGTTGGAAAACGTATGCTAAACTCGGAGAAACAAACTCGGATTTATTTATGTCGTTGATAAAAGGGAAGGTGTAGTGCGTAGGGCGATAAGGTCTCTGGTTTTAAGGGTCGTGAAAAGGGCCCCTCCTAGAAAACGTTGTTCCGGTTTTATCGCGAGAAACTCGAAAAATAATTAATTAAGGAAAGGGGTTGCGAACGAGAGTCCCGCATGGGAGGGAAGGGATTCTCGTTCCTGGAAATCGTGACTTCTCGCCGTCTAAAAACATGAAGTGATTATTTGAGAGCGTGCACTTTAAAATGGAAACTTGTTCGCGCGACACGGTACTGTCCGGCAGCCTGCATATCGCTATCCAAACAACATAATTAACATACCTTCTTTCCAGTAGAGTAACTGGGATTTCGGATAGGGGTTGCTATTTGAAGATAACGCCCCCCAATTCTTTGGGCTTACAGTTTTAGCTTCCTCGTTATTATTTTACCCTCCATGTCGGGTTTTTGGTGAAGGGTCTGGAAGACCCTGTAGTTTCAGTATTTGTTGACAGTTAGGAGTCAAGCAATTTTAGGCAGTTACTTTCTTGATTCAGATTTAGTGCCTGGATTTGCAATTTTTTTAAAATATTAGCTAAACTGGCTTGGAACTCCGGGAGATTTAACACTCTTTTTGGGCAGTTTTTCCACAATTTTCTGGCCTCGAACACCAAGTTTTATCAGGTTTTTAGGCGTTTTAACACCTTTTTAACGGATTTTTGGTCCTTGGGACCTTGCTTTGCAGTTCATGACCAAGAAAAACCCAGTCTTTATTCATAGCCCCCCGCTTTGAAAATTTTGGACATCGGGTCACATTTCGTACGGAAATTCTCGCATTTTGGTCAGTTTTTTTTGTGTATTTTCTGTTCTCGAAAAACCCGCCTTGCAACGGTTTTTTTAACCTGGGTCTCGTTTTTTAGGCGTAGAAACACCCGTTTTTGAGCGCTCCACACCCTCGCTAAACACCCTATTTTAACGGGTTTTCGGGCGTTTTAACACCTTTTTAACGGGTTTTTGGGCTTTAGAGCATTTAACACTCTTTTAGGGCAGTTTTTCCACAATTTTCTGGCTTAGAACACCAAGTTTTATCAGGTTTTTAGGCGTTCTTCTTTTTAACGGATTTTTGGTCCTTGGGACCAGTATCTCACTAGTTTTTCCTCCTCTTTTTTCAGGGTTTTGGGCTTTTTTAAGCGAGATATTTGCATTTCTGGTGTTTTTCTAGGTTTTTTGGCCTAAAAACCTCCGACTATAATGGATTTTTGAGCAAAATTCTGGTTATTTTGGGCAAAAAACACTTTTTTTTAAAGCGAGTTTTGCTTATTCCATCAAAATTTAAGTTCAAATCGAGCGTCCTTGTATAATAGCTTTGTTCCATCCGCAGTTTGAAACTCCTGGAGCATGCGCATTTGGACGTCAAAATTGACGTCGTTCGAATCGTTTGTCCGTAAAATCTGAAGTCTTTCTGCGCGATTGGAACAATGCTAATATATCTCTTTCCGCTTATTATTTTTATTTGTGTGATTAAAAAAGTTGATTCTCTTTAATTAGGGTTCGCTACGTCATCCAGTTTTATTATATAAAACTAACGCGAGTTCTCTTACAAACCAATAGAGTGCTCCGTCAGTGTTATTACAGTCGAGAGCTTTTGAACGAGGATTTCATAGTGAAAAATCCATATTTTAATGAGTTGTACAATTAACTAAATTAAGGCAGACGCTTTTAATTAATGTTAAAAATTAATTAATTTTGTTTAAATAATTTGAACGGATTCCCTTTCGTAATGATTAAAAATCCTCTTGAATATCGAGTTTTTACGGGACGTCCAATTTGAAACTAAATTGTTTCGAAACAAAAGGCTTGAAATTAGAGATTCAGTTCATGTCATAGCCTAAGCAGAACCCATGTAAATGCCTGAAAAGAAAAGGGCACAAGTTGCAGGGCGACCATGTAATAATAGCGTCTGTTTTTTTACTCACAAGTTTCGTTCTGGCATACTAAAAACTTTTTTCCCGACAAAATTGTTTTTGAGAATGTTTCTATTTTCTTTTATAAATGTTTAAATAATTATTTTAGAGTCTTTTTGTACTCGGAGTGATGTGTTGCCAATTACACGAATAAGCTTTCCCCAAAGAAAAGTTTTGATTCAGCAATATTTCTTCGTTGAAAGGGTAAAACTCGAGCTCTAATTGAACTTTTAAATAAGTCGGTAGAAAATACACTTCGTTTTCGCCCTTTTCGTTCCGAAAAAAAAACCTTGTTTACGCTTCCCTTTGAATTAAAACTTCAGCCCGTCATACTTTTTGTAATCATAAGGGTCTTTCAGATTGTTAAAATTTTTGAGAACTTTTATTTTTTCGATAGAGAAGAGTAGGTTGTTATAAAGAAAACTTGAGGGAAAAGCGAAATGGTTTTGGAGGTTTGCCCGGACATAAAGGTAAAGCAAGTTTAATCCTCCTTTGGTAGAGGCACATACTATCAGATTTTTTCCTCTGATAAAAAATAGACTAAAGCGGTTTATCCCCTACGAATTTTTCTTTTTTTGCTATACGTTTTTAATGCTTCCATAGATTTTATAAACGCATAAAATGGAACACAGGGGGTTGCTTCCCACCATTTCGTACGGAAATTCTCGCTTTTTGGTCAGTTTTTTTTTGTATTTTCTGCCCTAGAAAAACCCGCCATGCAACGGTTTTTTTAACCTGGGTGTCGTTTTCCGCGATTTTTAGGCGTAGCAACACCGTTCTCAACGGGTTTTCGGGCGTTTTAACACCTTTTTAACAGGTTTTTGGGCTTTGGAGCTTTAAACACTCTTTTTGGGCAGTTTTCCACAATTTTCTGGCCGAGAACACCCAGTTTAATCAGGTTTTTGGGCGTTTTAACACCTTTTTAACGGATTTTGGGTCCTTGAGACCTTGCTTTATAAACCCTTAAAATGGAACACAGGGGGTTGTTTCCCACCATTTCATATGGAAATTCTCGCTTTTTGGTCAGTTTTTTGTGTATTTTCTGTTCTAGAAAAACCCGCCATGCAACGGTTTTTTTTACTTGGGTCTCATTTTCCGCGATTTTTAGGCGTAGCAACACCGTTCTCAACGGTTTTTCGGGCGTTTTAACACCTTTTTAACCGGTTTTTGGGCTCTGGAGCTTTAAGCACTCTTTTTCCACAATTTTCTGGCCTAGAACACCCAGTTTTATCAGGTTTTTAGGCGTTTAACACCTTTTTAACGGATTTTGGGTCCTTGGGACCTTCCTTTGTAAACCCATAAAATGGAACACATGGGGTTGTTTCCCACCATTTCGTTGGGAAATTCTCGCTTTTTGGTCAGTTTTTGTGTTTTCTGTTTTATAAAAACCCTCCTTGCAACGGTTTTTTTTAACCTGGGTGTCGTTTTTTAGGCGTAGAAACGCCCGTTTTTTAGCGTTCAACGCCCTATTTCAACGGGTTTTCGGGCGTTTTAACACCTTTTTAACGTTTTTATTTTGGGCTTTGGAGCTTTTAACACTCTTTTTGGGCAGTTTTTCCACAATTTTCTTCCCTAGAACACCCAGTTTCATCAGGTTTTTAGGCGTTTTAACACCGTTTTAACGGATTTTTGGTCCTTGGGACCTTGCTTTGCAGTTCATGACCAAGAAAAACCCAGTCTTTATTTATAGCCCCCCCGCTTTGAAAATTTTGGACATCGGGTCACATTTCGTACGGAAATTCTCGCATTTTGGTCAGTTTTTTGTGTATTTTCTGTTCTAGAAAAACCCTCCTTGCAACGGTTTTTACCTGTGTGTCGTTTTTCAGGCGTAGAAACACCCTTTTTTGAGCGTTCTACGCCCTTTTTTAACAGGTTTTGTGGCGTTTAACACCTTTTTAACGTTTGGCTTTGGAACTTTAAACACTCTTTTTGGGCAGTTTTTCCACAATTTTCTGGCCTAAAACACCCAGTTTTATCAGGTTTTTAGGCGTTTAACACCTTTTTAACGGATTTTGGGCCCTTGGGACCTTGCTTTGCAGTGCATGACCAAGAAAAACCCAATCTTTCTTCGTAGCCCCCCGCTTTAAAAATTTTTAAATGGTCACCTAAGTTACCCTGAAAGTGGGGTAACTCCTACACATATAACAACAATAAAATAAAATTTCGAAAAACAATTTTGTTTAAAATAACTAAGAATGTTAAAGCCCGCTATTTCTTTATTAAAATTTGTAATCATTGAAAAACTTTATACCAATTATTTGCTATCGATTGACCTACAAAATATCAAATTACGCAGCCAATGAAAGTAAAATAAGTTCTCTATTTACATTGGTTTATATAAACTAAAGTATTCAAAGTAACAAAATTACCGCTACTGGAATGATTTCGTTGTGCTTCATTTCCTTTTAACGTCCTTAGCAAAAAAAAGTAATTGATTTCGTTATACTTGAAACGTTTGAAATTTATAAATCATTTGATGTTGAAAATTTTCATATTTATATTTATTCTTAACAAAAGATATTTTATTGAAAAGGGTGATTACTGATTAGATTTAAACCTCTTTTGAAATGAAGGTACTTAAAAATAAATTATGGTGTACAATGAAAGCAGTTAAAATAGACTAAAAAGGGGGAAAAAAGTGATAAGCAATTTTTCTTGAAAATGAAGCAGGTGTGTGTGGTAAATCCTCGCATCGATCAGGGTTAGGATTTAAGACAAAAAAAAAGGAGACTTGAGGGTACTTCAAACTTCCCCGTTTTCTGTGAAATTAGCGTTGTTCATTTGGAGGGGTTTCGTGAAAAGGGCCTAGAATCCCTTCGTACGTGTCCTCTATTCGCTTTTAAGCCAACAACCCCACTTTGCATTCCAGCGGAGCTTCTCACAAAAAAAGATAAATCCGAGTGAGCAAAACTTTTGTGTAAATAGCGAAAAGAAAATTATTGAATAGAACGTGATTATTTCGGAGTGCGTGCGTTTCTAAGGACCTTTCGGATTCGGGGCTTTTCTGTGGTACTGATTTGACACTCTGGGGATTTGCGGTGGTTTTCTTAGAAGCAAAAACTTAAAGCCTGGGAGGCAAAAAGTTATAAGGACTTGGCATCCCTCACTGACCCCATTTAGATATCAAACATCATCGCTTTTACTTCCTTTTTTTTTATGTACGAGTATAACCTTTATCAAAGTAACTTATCTTCCAGGTCCCATCACGGCAAAAACTAACCGTGCGATAAAACCCCTTACACTCACTCCCTTTTGATATCCATAAATCCATCATGTATAAATAAATTAATTTTTATCTTTAAAAAAAATTTTCTCCCACCCAGGAAAAACGTAGAAATAGTTAACATGAAAAAATATTTGAAGAATAAATAGGATTAACTTTTTCGTTAAAAAATGAAGCTTACAAATCTATTAAAAATTTCCTGTTGAAATGTTTTGACTATTAATGGATTCGTGGAAAAGTACTTAGTGTTAACAGCCTCTCCCCCGTTAAATCCATCAGGCTCGATCATTCCACTGTAACAATCATCCGATGTACATCGAAATGATCTCAGTTAACTTGTTTTGACGTTTTTCTATTTATTTTCAAATCTATTAGCTTAGTAACTGAAATTTTCTTTTTAACTTCCTTAAAGAAGTTATCAAACAATTAACCAATAATAGAGGAAGAAATGACTGTGATAACGGGCATCTCACGACGCGTTTCGGCTTAATAATAATAACAGTTCCCTCTATCCATTGTGATAGAGGGAATAGCTCACCTGACGAGGCTTATTAAGCCGAAACGCGTCGTGAGATACCCGTTATCACAGTCATTTCTTCCTCTATTATTGGTTAATTGTTTGATATTAAAATCAATTTGCGTATAGCAATCAAAATTAAAATAAAGAAGTTATTGTGATACCCTCCTCGTCGGGTTTTTGGGGAAGGGTCTTCCAGACCCCGGAGGGTCAATTCAAATATGGATCTTTATCGATCTCAACTTCGTCTGTGGTTCCGGCCGGCCGGCCGTAGCATTTTTTTCCGGCCTCTCCACTTTACGGCCACACTTTTCAACCGATTTTCACCAAATTTTCACACAAATTTCTTTAGCCGGTGAAGAAGAATGTAACGAGGGCGATTTTTGAATTTCGAAAAAATGGCGGAGATATGTCTGTTTGAAATTTTAAAAAATTTGCTGCGGCTGAACCGTTGGTCCGACTTTCACCAAATTTTCACCAATTACTCCTTATATTTTTAAAGAATTTTTGGTGTAAAAAAATTGCCACTTTATTATAAATTTTTTTTAGTAGGGAGAAATTTCATACTTCTACCCATTACGAGAGGCACATCCCTAGGCCAAAGAGCCCATTATTTCTACCTTGACACTTAGAAAAATTTTCGAAAAAAAGAACCCATTCCCTTTTTTATACTTCCCTCTCCTTTATACTTTTCCAAAGTTAAAACTAACTTTCGTTCCCTTATACTTTCCCCTCTGTTATACTTCCCCTCCCATATACTTCCCCCTCCGTTATACTTCCCCTCCTATATTGTTACTTCTCTTTAAGGAAGTTTTCGTTGGAAGCTCTTCAAACCAGTACTTTATTCGGCGGTTTAATACCTTTTGAAGTTGTGCTCGACGTTCCTTTCTCTTCGGTTTATCTCAGATTTTTCCAGGGGTTCTACAATATTTATAGCTACCGGGTGTTATTGTTTCACCGGTGTAGACCTTACAAGACCGTATTTCAACGATTTCAACGACTTTATTTTACTGTCCGTTGGAAGGTGGAAAGACTTTTGTTTGTACCGTTAATTTAAACGGAGTTTTAATCCTGCAACACGTTTTCCGGGAAGTTCTTTGAAAAGATTTCAGAAAAGCTCTGTTGTTTAAAATTCTCTAAAGTTTAAACAATGGGCCCTTAATAGAAATTCTGAAATACTTGAGTTTTTGTAAAATTTAATCGTCCTGAGTTTTCCCATTGTTCTTATCGGGAAAAACCCGTCTAAATAAAAATTCTCTCGTTAATTCTATAAGAATTTCAAGAATTTTCCCTTGTATAATGCACGGAAGAAGTGAGTAACCACGGATTTAAACGCCTATCAAGCGAAACGGTGACAAAAGATGTCCCACGGCCACACCGGCCGGAAGAACGCTCCCGAAAATCCATATGCAACAATGAAGTTTTAAATAGTAAAATTTACTTCTGAAAGCTATTTAAATCGTGTTTTTCGGTGTGAAATTAGATGCTCTTTTCGGTAAAGGCTGTGTAGGTTCATCTAGAGTTAATTGAGCTCGCCCCGTCAAGTTAACTTCGTTTAAAAAGCAAATTGCGCAGTCCATCCCTGTCACTAAGCCATGAATAATTTACAGGACATCAAAATTTCTATTTTTCATTTTTTTAATATTTATCTGCCTGATAAAATTTTCATTGTTCATTGAAACAAAGGTTATCAAAAAGATCGCTCAGCCGGATCTCATTCAGCGAAAATATTGACAGATAGCAGCCATATTACGTTCATTTAAATACCCTTGATATACAGTTTTTGTACAGTTTTCTTCTGCATTTTTAAATGGTTTAAAAAAGGTCTTTTTTATTTGTCTACCTTCAAAAAAATTGCACCACCGGGAATTTCGGGCTTGAGTATGTTATGCTCTTCGGGTGGGGAGCGGGAGTTTTCCTCCCGTCAGAAACAGTAACTACATTCTTGTAGGTGGTGTAACGTCAGTTCGACTCCGTCCGTCCAGCTGGAAACACCCCGCACGTCTCACGTCTTGTATTTCGCGTGTTTTTCAAATCAAAAAATTACATAAAAATTAGTGATTTTTTTTAAATTAATGTCGTCTTGAAAAATTTTTGTAAGTTATTTTTGTTTTTGATAACATTACTAGTTTTTGAAAAAAATAATTTTGGATTTTTTCGTTACCTAATAAGGAAAACCCAGAATAATAATTAAATTTAAAACGTGAAAACTCCATTTTTCTAATTATTATTATCATTTTTTTTTTACTTCCTTAAAGAAGTTATTGTGATACCCTCCACGTCGGATTTTTTGGGAAGGGTCTTTCAGACCCCGTAGGGTCAATTCGAATCTTTACCGATCTCAACTTTGTCTGTGGTGCCGGCCGGCCGTTATTTTTAGGCGAAAAATTGGTCTGTAATTTGGCTAAAAACGTAAATTTTACAGACCCTACTTATGTTAAGATAGGCAAATGAGAAACCGCATGTGCAGTTTTAATAAAAGGTTATTTTTCTATGACGTCTCTACCATTTTAATTTTCCGGTCGGAATCCTGCACTTTTATTAAGCCTAACATTTGTCCTTCTTTTTACGCGCAATTTTTGTAAAAGAAAATTTTATTCAGTGCTTTTCGTGGGATTAATTTAAGGAATTACGGGGTGTTGAAAAAATATTTTAATTACTAATTAGTCACCAAGAAAACAAGGATCTGTTTACTTTCAAATATTGACTCAGATGGTTAAGCCATTTACTGACTGAAAAATAGAAATTAAAAAAAGGCTCTTAGGCTCTTGACTTTCGCCTCATCAAGGTTTTTCCCCTGAAAATTTCTTAAGGACGTTATTTTGTGCCAAAAGTTAACAGCTCCAAGGGTTATCGAGAAAATTGACTTGGGTGACTCGAAGGCTTTTACCTATAAAACGGGTCATTCTTGTTCAGAAGATCAAGAAAAAGAAGTCTCTTGGTCGTAAGATTTAGGATTAAAAATCTTTTTTCACCAGAAAACTGAGAAAAACTTCCAAAAAGTTGAAAATGTTGTTCCTCTGTCAACAGTGGAAAAAAAAAACCACCCACGCAGGGTTTTTTTCGGGTGATTAGATAGAACTCCTACATAGAACCCCTAAAATCTCGTCTTTTGGCGGAGTTTTACAATCATATTTTGATATTCTACAGATGGCGTTTTTGACAATCTGCCCAAATGTCAAAAAATTAAACTTTTGGCGCTTTTGATAATTTGAAAAATATTAAACCCCGGCGCTATCGTTCACTTTTTTTGGGATTAGATAAAGAGACTCTAAAAAAACCTTTTATTTTTAAATAATAGTGCCCATTTTGTTTTTTCTGGTAAATTAAACTTTGAGCAAATTGTACAGCTCCTTGATTCCGTCAGATTTTACAAAGGGCCCCTCCTCCATTCACTCAACAATCGCTTCAACAGCTCCGCCACATTCCGAAACCAATTAAACTCAATTAGGATACCTGTCATCCCGACGCGTAAAACTTAATTGCCCGAAATCGACTTCATTTTAAGAACGGCCCTTAAGTTTTTTTCGGTTCGTTACCATTCGCTAGAAAACCAGATTTGATTAATGGTCAAAGAACCTCCATTTTGTTTGAGTGATTAATATCTTTTGTTTTAATACGTCATAGATCAGTGTGACAATTGAGCCGGGTTTAAAAATTCTATTTATATACGCGTCAATAGAAATCTTGATACGCCTGTTTATGACCTGTTTTCAACGTTGTTTATTGATTCACGTAAAATATCTACTATAACTTATCCGGGTACAATTTGTCTTTTGGGTCAAAATATGGTCTTTCATATACAGGGTGTCCGGAAACACATGGCAAGCGTCTGGGAGAGCGTTAAAAAGTGGTTTTACGAAAAAAAGTTAAATGTAAACCCCCCTTAATTTAAATCAAAGAATTTGATGGTGTAGTTTAAAATCCGCCTGGATATACAGGGTGTCCCAGACACAACCTAACTTCGTTATTTCAAATGAGAACCCCTATTTTTTATTTCAGATTCGTAATCTACGCAAAATTTCAAGTAGATTTGAGTACTCATATGACGATTTTGGACCACTTTTAAAAAATGTCAAATTTTAGCGTTTTTTGCGCTAAAATCCGTTAAAATTGACCTAGGAGACTCGTTTTTTTTAATTCCACTTATTTTTTCCCGAAGAATCCAACTGTCTCAAATTTGAGCATCTTCGCATTCTGCATCACGAGATTTCGTCGCTAATGGCCTTTTTTCAAGTTAGAACCCAAATTTTTAGTTCAGAAATGAAAATTAGCACTTGTTGAAAGGAATTTTTCTTTCGGACCACAAATTTTGAAAGAGCTACAGCGTCTTTTGTGTTTATGCATCAAAAATTAAAATTCCGTCAACAAATCGCTAATTTCCATTTTTGAAGTATGGAATTTGGAGTTAAACTTGAAAAAAGGCCATTAGCGACGAAATCTCGTGATGCAGAATGCGAAGATGCTCAAATTTGAGACAGTTGATTCTTCGGGAAAAAATAAGTGGAATAAAAAAAAAAACGAGTCTCCTAGGTCAATTTTAACGGATTTTAGCGCAAAAAACGCTAAAATTTGACATTTTTTAAAAGTTGTCCAAAATCGTCATATGAGTACTCAAATCTACTTGAAATTTTGCGTAGATTACGAATCTGAAATAAAAAATAGGGGTTCTCATTTGAAATAACGAAGTTAGGTTGTGTCTGGGACACCCTGTATATCCAGGCGGATTTTAAACTACACCATCAAATTCTTTGATTTAAATTAAGGGGGGTTTACATTTAACTTTTTTTCGTAAAACCACTTTTTAACGCTCTCCCAGACGCTTGCCATGTGTTTCCGGACACCCTGTATAGTCTACTAGTTTATTTCCATTCTTATGGCCGGAAATTCCTTTTAAATTAAGACCAACAATGAAAGTGATTACGGGTATCTCAGGTTATAAAACCTCTTCAGGTCTACCACTTTTCTATCTTTTTACTGTGACCATATCCCCCATGAAGACTTCATGGATACAGCGGGAAGTGATTAAAACAGTTGACCATGTTTTTCCAAAAGATAGAGCCACTTAGCGAGAAGATTTGATGGCCCCTAAAAAGTCACGAAAGTTTACGACTTGAAATCAGTTCGAATCTGATTTTTTTTATGTTTCATAATCTGTGTAATTCCAGAGGTCCGACAGAATAGTTTGATTTAATGTTCATCGTATAAAGAGGTCTATAATTATGAGGAATATCTTGTCGGAGATATCTTCACTATCTGTGGGTCTTCTTTTCCTTCCGTCTTATCTGATGAGATTGCTCTAATAAAAAAGTCAAAAATAATAAACAATATCGGAATAAAAAATGTAAATAATTGTTCATTAGTATGAAAGGGATTTGCCCTAAATAAAGATCGGGGTTCGTTAAATATTCATCAGATCGGAATTCATTAAGAAAACGATGTTGAAAAATTCTAATCCGATCAGGAAAATTTTCAAAGTAAAAAAAAAATTCTTCAAATTTTCAATCACCCTTTAATTGTCTCTTCGGGATTTCGCTTGCAAAGAGGCCACTATATCGTTATCTCTAATACGGAAAATTTACATAATCGCATGAAAATCGCAGTTTTGAAAATAATGTAAATTTCTTTTTTTTTCAGCGATAATAGTTGAACGGGGGAAAAAATGACTTTGGGCTTCAAAGTTTTTTAGGTTGAGAAAAAAACTTTTGATAGGAAAAGTTGTTGACAGGTTGACCATGTGAAAAATTAATGTATCCAATGTGAAACGGGATGATTAATTTTTTTCCCTCTGACCCTTTTGTTTAATTATTCAAATTGTCCATAAGGAGGGGGAATAGTTGGAAGATTTGATCCTTTGTGTTAACATAAAGCGGTAGTTTCGCTTTGGGAATTAGCATCCCTTAGGACAATCCTTGCCACGCTATAGTCGAGATTTGTGACCCAGTGTATCCGCCGCAACATACAATAATCCAAAGCCAAACTAATAAATTTAGCGTTTGTATACTCAATTTGATTTCCTTTCCTTAATGGAGAAGGACCCAGTTTTTTGTTATATATGGTACATTTTCCGCCAAGTTAAACTCTGAGAGAAAATTGAAGGTTTCTCTATTCGGAATTGATTTATTGAGTTCATTTTGCTGGGAAGCGTGAGAATTTTCGTTATTGTACGGAAAAGTCATTTAAAAAGTCATTAAAATTATAATGTTGAAAGGTTTTAACTTCCTTAAAGAAGTTATTGTGATACCCTCCACGTCGGGTCTTCTAGACCCCAGAGGGTCAAATCGAATATTGATCTTTACTGATCTCAACATTGTCTGTGGTGCCGGCCGGCCGTAGTAGTTCCGTAACACTTCACGGCCACAGTTTTCAACTGATTTTAACCATTTTCACCAAATTTTAGTCGCTGAATAAGGAACTAACGAGGGCGATTTTTGAATTTCGAAAAAATGGCGGAGATATGTCTGTTCGAAATTTTAAAAAATTCGCTACGGCCGAATCGTTGGTCCGATTTTCACCAAATTTTCACCAATTACTCCTTATATTTTTTACGAATTTTTGGTGTACAAAAATTGCCACTTTTTAATTATTATTATTATTTTTTTTTTTTTTTTTAGTAGGGAGAAATTTCGTACTTCTGGCATTAAGAGAGGCACATCCGTTGGCCAAAGAGCCCATTCTTTCTACCTTGACACTTATAAAAATTTTCAAAAAAAAAAACGCAGATTTAAAAAAGAAAACCCGGAAAATTTTTCAAAATTAAAAAGAAAACCTGGAAAAAATTTTCAAAATAAAACGAAAACCCGGAAAAATTTTCAAATTAAAAAGAAAACCCGGAAAATTTTTCAAAAAAAAGCGGAGAATTTAAAAAAAACTCGGAAAATTAAAAAAAAACTCGGAAAATTTTTCAAAAAAAGAAAACTTGGAAAAATTTTCGGAAAAAACTCGCCCCCCTTATACTTCCCCTCCTTTATACTTCCCCTCCTTTATACTTCCCCCTCCTTTATACTTTCCCTCCCTTCGTTATACTTCCCCCTCTGTTATACTTCCCCTCCCATATACTTCCCCCTCCGTTTTATGTCCCCTCCGTTATACTTCTCCCTCCTAAATTGTTACTTCTCTTTAAGGAAGTTTTCGTTGGAAGCTCTTCAAACCAGTACTTTTCCTATAAAATTTTGATTGTAGGAACGTAGTCGCGGAGTTTTCCTCATATCGTGAGAAATATGGTTTGAAGACGTGGCTGACCTAAGGGCAGGTCCATATTTCACTCAGTCCACCTAATTAAGCTCGTATCAGCTTCCTTTAGCCCTTCGACGAACTATTTCCCACGAGGGCCCGCGGCTTTACTTTAACCCAGCTATCATACCTATGATCGTTTTTTTTAGTGTAACTAAAAATTAACGTTTTAAATTTTTGATTGTCCCCTCTATTGTTGAAGTTTCTCCAACTTTAGCGTTATTGCATGAAAATCCGGTTTCACCGGCTCCGGACGTCCTGAAAACTCAGTTTTCCTCCCCCCACGTATGGTGGGTTCAGGTGCGTCTTATTGTGTCGGAAGATAACCCGAATGAAATTTTCGTGATTTATTATCTCAAAGCGGAAAGTTAAAATTTCAAAACGGATATCCAATTGGTAGGTCATCTTCCGCAAAAATTAAACCTTTTCCCAGGCTATCACGATCTTTCAATATTTAGAGATATCGTAAAACCCTATTACGAGTTAATCCACGTGAAACCAAGTATCCCCCGCCCGCCCGCAGGTGAGATTATCCCAGACACAACTTCAGACAATGTTCAAACTTTCTCAAATAGTATTGAGGTTTAGCAACTTAGCATACAAATATATTTAAAACTTCACCTTCACATTTGTTTAAATTATAATTTTTATCGTTTTATCTTTAAAATTTTAAAAAAAGTCTTCAGCCAAAAGTTCTAAATTAGATGTTGACTGATCTTAGACGTCTTCCGCAGGTTTCCCTTCTGCCACGGACGTAAACAAACTTCCCGCACAATTAATTTTCCATTTTAGCCCTCAAGATAATCTAATTGTCTCAAATCGCGGTGAGCTACGTTTGGAATGTTAGTCGTGGAATTTTAAGTACGCGGGCCGCAATCGACTGTTGTACATTTCGAGAAAAGCCCATGAAAATTCTCTTTATAGAGATTTCAACGTTTCGATAGTTTCATTATCAATCCAAGCCTCGCCAGAACCTAATGGAGACCCCATCACGATAACGAAATTGACCCAGATTCAAAAGGACATAAAAGAATCCTAGCCACCAATACAAGAATTTGAAACAAATTCAATTTCTCATCCTACCTTTCAAAAGAATGGAATTTATCAATGTCACCCTCAACCGTCATTTTTATTTTCAAAACTGCATTTTTCCACCCCATTATTGAATAATTTTTAACGTTTTCTTTAAAAGTACTTTCAAGTCAAAGCACGAGGGTTTATAATTCTTTTTATGGCGTTTTAACCACCTTTTTATTCATGAGATTCAACTTAAGATTCTATGTTTCAAAGATTTAGAAAAAAGGGCTACGGAAATAACCGAGATTATTTTAAAAGTGCTTCCAGGGGTGAAATAGCAATTTAAAAAAATTTAATGAACTTTTGACACTTTTTCCATTGAAGTTCGGCGTAAAATGTCCCCACCAACAATAAGCTATGCTGTAACGGTGACGTGGAATGCGACGCAAATGAAAAATGCTTTGAAATCGCTCTACTAACACAATTTTTCTCTATATAACGGGTAAATTTTTCTTTAAAACGGTGTCCAGAAACATATGGCACGCTGCTGGGAGTTAAAAAGGGGTTTTATGAAAAAACTTTGATTGTAAACCCTCCTTAATTTTAATCAAAGATTTGATTGGCACGGTTAAAAATGCGTAGCAGATGAGAATCCCATTTTTTTATTTTAGATTCGTAATCAGCGCAAAATTTCAAGTTGATTTGACCCCTCATATTAGCTTTGTTTCAACCGCAATTTGAAACTGTCTTGAACCTCCTGGAGCATGCGCAGAAGGATTTGGACGTCATATGACTTCAGATGTGACGGACAAACGATTTTAACGACGTCCAAATCCTTCTGCGCATGATCCAGGAGTTTCAAACCAGTTTCAACCATCCCCTTCAAAGGCTAACAATCCTGGTTGAAGGGCCAGGATTTTAGGGGTGGGGGCTGAATTTCATTCAAAAGTTGTTAAAAGAAGTAATAGCTTTGTTCCAACCGAAGTTTGAAACTGGGTTGAAACTCCTGGAGCATGCGCAGAAGGATTTGGACTTCATATGACTTCAGATGTGACGGACAAACGATTTTAACGACGTCCAAATCCTTCTGCGCATGCTCCAGGAGTTTCAAACTACAGTTGGAATAAAGCTTACTTCTTTTAACAAATTTTGAATGAAATTCAGCTTCCCCCCCCCCCTAAAATCCTAGCCCTTCAACCAGGATTTTTACCCTTAAAAAACGGGAATTGAATTCAAACCTGCTTTAGCGCAAAATCGCACGATTTTTGTTTCACACTTAATGTCACTATCATCTGATTTTTCAAAACTATTGCGCCCAGCTGATCCACGTTTACTCCCTGCCATGGAGTCCCTGACAGGAATGTTATCATGAAAAATTTAATATGAGTTTATTGAATTTAGAACTTTCATTCAAAAACCATTTTTTCCTTGTTATTTTGTACATTTTATGGATTCGGTAATTGAACTTTTCAAACGTCAAAACGATACGCAGCAATTTGTGGTCATTAGTGTCGTTATTTTTCTCTACGTCAATTGTTCTCTCGTTTTCTCTTAGTAGAAAACATTTTATTTATCTTAAATATTTAAAATGTGTTTTAAACCTTGTTTTGAGAAAATGTTTCTTTTGCCCTGGCCTTTAATAAAAAATCTTCGTCACGTGTCCAACGTATAAATTTCATTAAGGAGGTTGTTGTCTCAAAAGATTCTCTTTTCTCTCAGTCCTTTTTTCTTCCTTTTTCCTCTCAGGTTTGTGACCAAAAAGCTATAGAAACGAAAGTCACATAATTAATTAAACGCTTTGTTCCTTCCGGAACGTACATTTTTCAACAGTAATGAAGCCCTTTCTATTGGGTCTCATAATAAATTCAATTTGTATCTCTGAATTATTGGATTTTATTCTAGGAAATTCAATACATGCCTGAAAATATCCATTCTTTTGTCAAAGGAAGTCAAAAGTGTTAGGTCTCCAGGAGGTCACCCGTAATATAATACCGCTTCATACGGTTGAATAGTTCACTCTGTATTATTAGTTATTAGGTTTTCACGCGATGGACCGGAAGTTCTTGTTAGTTATTACTCGTTAGTAAATTATTTTTTTTGAACGACGACCTGCGCCTACATTTTTAATTGATTCTGTCTTTTCTACTCAACTTTTGGCAACGCCACAGCATATGATTCATTCAAGTATCACAAACGACACTCTGGATGTTAAATTCTAAATTGGTGATCAACGTGGAAGAAACAAAAGAAATCATCAAAATCACAAGGTATTTAGCTGCCTTAACATCTAAATTTGTGGTGATCTCCACAATATAAATCATATGTTGTGGTGAAGCCATATGAGCCTACTCATACTTCTTTTCTCAGAGGGGGAAATTTTCTGAGGCTAATAAAACATAAAATCCCACTAACTTTGGCGCTGAATAGGCAGAAAAGGATTACATAAATTCTTGTATATTTAGTTTCCTCTTAGCGAATTTCCGGGTTAAAGGAAGCCTTTATATAGGATGCTCAAGGGGGGGGGGGGGGTCATGAATACCCTGATTATGACCAAAACAGGCCAGCGGTTCAGGTCCCTCCTTCACCCTAGCGAATGATTGAACGATCTCCTGTGAAAGGGAAAAATTAACTACACTCGTGTTGTCTAGTTTGAATTTTGGCAAATCTCAAAGATGAATTTTCGAAAAAATGCGGAAACTAAAACGTTCACGCATGCGCGTCTTTGTGGTACCGTTAACTCACAAGTACCCAAAAGTTTTTTTTGGTCTCTATGCAATGCGGCTTCCATAGCTCATTTAGTAGAAAACAGGCCAGTGGTTCAGGTACTCCCCCCCCCCCCCCAATTTTCTGCCCTCACCCTAGCGAATATTTGAACAATCTCCTGAGAGAGGAAAAACCACACTAGTGTTGTCAAACTAGTTCTAATTTTGGCAAATCTCCAAGATGAATTTTTGACAAAATGCGGGAACTGAAACCCTCGCGCATGCGCGTCGTTCGGGTACCGTTAACTCACAAGTTCCCAGAAGTTTTTTTTTGTCTCTATGCAACGCGGCTTTCATAGCTCATTTAGTAGAAAACAGGCCAGCGGTTCAGGTTCTTCCCTCCCCCATTTTCGGCCTTAAACCTAGCGAATGTTTGAACAATCTCCTGCGAGAGGAAAAAAATTAACCACACTCGTGTTGTCAAACTAGTGTGAATTTTGGCAAATCTCAAAGATGAATTTTTGAAAAAATGCGGGAACAAAACGCTCGCGCATGCGCGTCATTCTGGTACCGTTAACTCACAAGTACCGAAAAGTTTTTTTGGTCTCTATGCAATGCGGCTTCCATAGCTCATTTAGTAGAAAACAGGCCAGCGGTTCAGGTACTCCCCTCCCCCTGTTTTCTGCCTTCACCCTAGCGAATGTTTGAACAATCTCCTGCGAGAGGGAAAAAATTAACCAAACTAGTTCGAATTTCGGCAAATCTCAAAGATGAATTTTTGAAAAAACGCGGGAACTTAAACGCTCGCGCATGCGCGTCATTCTGGTACCGTTAACTCACAAGTACCCAAAAGTTTTTTTGTCTCTATGCAAAGCGGCTTCCATAGCTCATTTAGTTGAGCCTTGGGCTATAAAAGTTTTCTTAAATTTTTTTCTCTGGTCGGGTTAATATTGAAAATAAAAGTTTTTTTCCTAAATATACAAGGTTTATTTAATTGAGAAAATTGAGCAATGTTTTCTTTCAATTAAGGTTACCTAGAGAACTTGAATTCTGAGAAATGGAGTTGATTTAAAAAACATTCACGTTTTACTTTTTCGAATTTCTGGGTTTTTCTATTGAAGAATTAAATTTTAAGGAGTTATGATGCGGTGGAACGTTCTCAAATATGGACTTATATTCGCGTCATTTATTCTCGTCGTGTTCATACTGTACGCTGGTAAAGACGAGCCACGTGAACACCCACGTGGAAGGTATTTGAGGGCGTTGAAAGGAAAAACGTCCGAGACGAAACCTCTTCTCGTTTCCCTCAACGGTACCGATCCGAACGATGCCCTCTGGGCGGAAAGGAGGCGACACATCGTCCAGGTATTTACGACTTCTTTTTAATTTTCCACAGAACCCTCGAAATCGAAAAGGGTCATTCGATGTGTAACTTTAATTAAAACCTTTTTGGCCCTTTTCCAGATAAAAGTTACCGGATAATAAACTTTTTGTCAACCGTTTGAACTTGTGTCTTTCCCGTTATAAACGAGAGCGGTGATGCTGTCCAATATTACAACCATCAGTCAAAATTAGGATGTCGACAAAATCTAATCTTTTATGAACTAAAGATTGATTGTTTTTCTCCCAAAAATCCACATTTTCTTCACCTAAAAAAAGAGTAAAAGAATCTTTAACCTCAAAATTTCATATTGACTGCGCAGTGGTAAAAATATGTTTAAAATGTTTTAAGAAAAGAGAATTTCTTTCATTCAAGAAATTCCGTTTTTTTACTAAATGGAGTCTTTTCTTATTAGAGCAAACATTTCCTTTGGCCCTCGGACTTGAAATAATGAGAATAAATTGAGGTAGGAGTCGAGAAAGAAAGAAAAACCTTTTTAATGCTATTAAAGTCGAAAGAAACTCCCGTATTGAAAGAAACAAAAGTAAAAAAAAAAACCTTTTTCACGTGGCAAAATTAACGATTTGTTAGTTTTCTTCAAAATTTTTGTTGTTGTAATTTAATGGGGAGAGCGGAAAGTCGTAAATATAATCGTAGCAAGGTTAAAACCCTTGAGGCGATCTTCGTGTTACATCAAAAACCTCCGCTTTCCACATCTTTTATCAATAATTTATAATTGATGGTAGTTTTTGAGCGATTATCGAAGATTTATCTTTTCTTTAGAAAACAACTATTTCGAAACAATCATTAGCGTTATAAGCTTCAGAGTTTTTAAAATAAAAAAAAAGGGGACCCCCAAATTTTTGAAAATCGGGTATTAATCTGGAGCCGGCCCCGACGGGAACTTCCTTCAAGAGAAGAAACAATATAGGAGGGGGAAGTATAGCGGAGGGGGAAGTATAACGCTATGATGGGGCTTCGCTCTAGTTGCTGCAGTATTTTTTACGTAAAGAGTAGAAAAAAAAATGTTTCCTTTGAAAAAGTCGAATTTCATAAAAACCTGTAGCCATTTTGTAGGTTACTTAAAACTTCCAAAGAAAAATTATTTTGAAAAAACTGCTCCCTAAACCGCGTAGATATTTCCGAAATGACGAGAATAAGCTTCTGTGAAAAAATTTCCGATGATTTTTGTGCTCAAAAATAGGAAACTACTTTTAAAAACAAAAGTGCTGCGATCTCTTGGATTAAAACAAAAATTTTCAGTGATATTGTCAGCCTTAAAACGCGTAAAAAGTCTAATTTTTCACAGTAAACCCCACCGAAATCCCTTTTGCCAAAAAGTAATTACGTACTTTTCAAAAACGTTTATTCTAAAGTTATTAAAAACAACATTTTTCCCGGAGTTTACGTGTGGGGAACAGATGTGAACTTAGCGTCTCCACTGAATGCTTAATCCGATCTCTGCCATTATTCAGTCTGCACCCCAGGGTTTTGTCCCAATATCCTCGTCTACACTGATCCACTCTTGTCGTTACAAACTCTCATAAATCATACCCGGAGATAATTATATCTCAGTTAATTTTCTACTTAATTAGTAAAGGAATCAGTTTACCAGCTCCTTATGAAGCCCGAAAATGATTCTAATTAGAACAATGAACTTTATTACCTCATTTACAAACTTTAAAATACTCTGAAAACTTTGACAAAGCTTTTTTTTATAAATTACTTAATTGTTTTTCTTTGTACCCAAAAGATGTACATCAAAAGAGGACATAAAAAGAAGGCCAAATTGCTGTTGCCTTTTAAGGGGATATGAGGGTTTTAAGTTGGTTGCTTTGTACATACTCGTATTTCGTTGTGAGCAACGGTTTTCGGTTTTTCCCTTCTATCTTGGAAACCGTCGCTTAAAACGAAAAAATGTCCTAAGTAAAAGTTGTAGCTACGGAAATTTACTACATAAAATATCTTATTAGTTTTTTCCGTCAGAGCAATATTTTAGGAGATATGAAGGTTTTAAGTTTTCAGACAGGCTCTGTAGGATTATTAGCTTTAACCTCATAACTCCTTAAATATTGCTCTTACGCAAATAATAAAGAAAGAAATTTTTGTAGGAAATCTTTGTACCTACAACTTTTACTTAGGACATTTTTTCGTTTTGAGCGACGGTTTCCGAGATAGAAGGGAAAAACTGAAAACCGTTGCTCACAACGAAAAATTTGCAAAGCAACTCACTTAAGAACCCTCATATCTCCTTAAGTATTGCTCTGACAAAAAAACCAATGAAGTCTTTTTTGTAGGAAATTTCCGTAGCTACGACTTTTACTTAGGACATTTTTTCGTTTTTAGCGACGGTTTCAGAGATAGAAGGGAAAAACCGAAAACCGTTGTTAACAACGAAAAATTTGCAAAGCAACCAACTTAAATACTTCCATATCTCCTAAAGTATTGCTCTGACGGAAAAAACTAATAAGATATTTTATATAGTAAATTTCAGTACCTACAACTTTTACTTAGGACATTTTTTCGTTTTGAGCGACGGTTTCCGAGATAGAAGGGAAAAACCGAAAACCGTTGTTAACAACGAAAAATTTGCAAAGCAACTCACTTAAAAACCATCATACCTCCTTAAATGGAAACTTGAATGCTTATTTTCTTCTGCCGTGAATGATATGAGATGTAGATTTTTCAGGTTTTCGGCAATGTATGCTTATTTTCATCAAAAAAATGCTGATTCTGGTTTTCTCCCATTTTCTTATTTAACCAATCTAAGTAAAACAAAATTTTAAACGGAGATTATGAGGTTTTTATTTGTCCGTTAAATAAAAGACCTTATGGGGTCAAAATGTTCATGGCCTCCTTTTTTTTTCTCTGTATTCTTTCCCAGAATAACCATTATAGCTCTACCACACTTGGATGAATCTCTTTCATCTCTACCTCGCCGCAGAACCACTCATATCCCATACAATATAAATTGCTCTATACATGACGGCTTTTTGAAATCTATGGAGATGAACCTCCAATTTTTTCCACTATCATTTGCGTTCAAAGTATTTGATTGTCAGAATCTGGGATTAACTGCAGTTTGTAAAAAAAAGAAGCCCTCAAAAATTAGAATTTTGAAATTTCAGACTAAACCGCTAGTCGTTTAAAAAAAATTTACATCCAATCAGTTTATCTTGAAAATCGGATTTATAGATTTTAATCAAATCAAACTTTTTTAAATAATTATTTATAGAATAAAAAAAAATGTATTTTTAATTAAAATATTTTATAGTGTGTCCGATGGTCGTAATATGAAACAATAGCCTGGAAAGTTTGTTCAATGAGGGTCCGCCTCTTTAATAGAGAAAGTTTTACCTCTGATAAAATTGTTCGACAAATTGCACTTCGCTCAAAATCCTTTTTACTTTAAATAAACTTTTTATGTCATTTTCGAAAGTTTTCGAATAGAGTTATTTTAATTTAAGCATGAAATTATCAATTTTGAATTAATGGTGGGCTTTAAGGGTTTTACGCTTACGGCCATTAATTCGCTTTCTATTAAGCCCCATTAGAAATCCTAAACGTTGTTACAGTTTACAAATCAATTCTGTTAAAATTGATAAATAAGTATTATTTAAACATTATTTAGATCGCCGGAGGCAGGGAGGATGTAGTAGACTGGCAAAATGAAGAAATTTACGTGGGCGTTCGGAGTAGGTGGGAGTGAAGGCACAGAAAAAGAATGAATTTGTTAAACTTTTGTTTCTGGCGTTTGCCACTAGGGTTTACTTTTCAAGGTCACTCCTCACTTTTACCTCATGTGCGTCTTCCCGCCAAAAAGGGTGGAAGATGTCGGATCGTCCAGGATTGTGCCATCTAGCTACTTTCCCAGCGTATACTGGGTGCAAATTTACTAGTTTCCCCCCGATTTAACTCGAAAACGAATCAAAATAGAGAAAAAAAATTGTTGTAACTAATATCCGAATTTTTGGTTTTGGCAGCGTTCCGCCGCCCCATAAAGTTAATTTTCCTATCTCGTTTGCAACTCTCCGGAGACAGGAAAGTTAAATTACAACCCGCCTTAATTTCAAGCGTAGATCACGAATCTCAAAACGGTTTTTCGATTGCGCATGCGCAGAACGTGCAAAACGGCAAGATTCCCGTTAAAACGGCCAAAACTTCCTTAACTTAAAGGACAACCCCTATTTTTTATTGCAGATTCGGATTCTACTGACAATTTCACGAAGAATACACTCTTTTCATGTTTTTCTCGAAGCTTATTTTTATCCAAAATAAATAAAATTAAGCTGTAACTTTTTTAAAAAGTAAGGTCAACATCAACAAAAACATCAAAAGATTGTATTCTACGTGATATTGTTTGTAGAATCCGAATCTGCAATCAAAAATAGGGGTTCCCATTTAAGTCAAGGAAGTTTTGGCCATTTTAATGGAAAATACTGCCGTTTTGCACGTTCTGCGCATGCGCAATCAAAAAACAGTTTTGAGATTCTAATCTACGCTCAAAATTAGGGGGGGGGGGGGTTAATTTAATTTTTTTGTCTCTATGCAATATTATATTTTTGAGGGCTGCCAAAGATTGCAAACTAGACCCAATATGAGTGGGGAACCCTATAACTGGATTTGGCCGTTTTAGTGGAAAATCTTGCCGTTTTGAACGTTCTGCGCATGCGCATTAAAAAACAGTTTTGAGATTCGTAATCTGCGCTCAAAATTAAGGGGGGGGGGGTATTTAAATTTTTTTGTCTCCGGAGATTCACATGCAATATTATATTTTGGGGGCGGCGGAACGCTGCCAAAGATTGCAAACTAGACCCAAAATGAGTGGGGATACCATATAACTTTTTTCTTTGATTCGTTTTCGAGTTAACCTGGGGGGACACTAATAAGTTAACACCCTGTATACCAATAAAACAGCTTTTGGTTCAAAATTGAATTTCCGAGTTATAGGCAAACCATCATAACTTAAAGGTCTTGCGTTTTAGCCTATACTATTGGTTCCGTCATTTCTCGTAATGGAAGGTTCGAGTGTTCCGCATGCATTGAAGCCGGAGGTCTAGATAGGACAATGAAGCCCTTTGTACTTCCTAATGTAGTCAAAGTGTCCGGTAACAATATGGGGAAACTCGACCCCCGCTTTCACTACTCCCGCAACATTAAATGGATTTCAAACTTCATTTGAAAGCCGATGTTATTCAAAATATTCATCATTTTTATTTCGTTACTCATTAGGATATTTTATTCTTCCTGTATTATTTCAAAAACGGATAAATCTTTATTCCAGAGGATGAAAATAGATCATTGAAATATGTAGGCTTCATCATTTATTGCGAGATGTATAGGTCAATTTATTATTCAAATCGTTTCTGGGTATTGAAGATAATTAAAAAACTCTCCCTTTTAAAACTTTTGGGTTTTATCCATAATGTTTAATTAGCGTTTCACTCGTCACAAAAGCGATACCGTTGAATCGTGTATCCTTTTCGACTGGGGCTTCCCCTTATTTTATCGTGGAAGCCCTCATCCCAACTTTAATCTTCATACCGTACCTCACTCCCTCACTTCTTCATTATCATATATAAAGGTTTACCTCCGTTAATTAGCACTTTGTAAAGAACCTGGTAAACCATTCATGTACCTAACCTTTTTTTTTAAAGACCGCAAAAATTACGGTCATACTTTAAAATTAATTGACTCCTTTGTAAATTAGGGCAACTTCATTTCGAAATGTTTTATGGCCTGATGTAATTTTTTTATAATCCTTTTTATTATCCCTCAAGCGAATCATATAGCATGAAGTATAACAAATTTTTTGTTTTTACTTCCTTGTTAACAATATTGACGTATTTTGAAATTTTTTATATCCTCCACAAAATTTAGGGGTTTTGGAATTTTTCTTTAACCTTTTTGAATATTAACCATCTACGAAGGTCCGTACACTCCTTTTAACTTCCTTAAAGCAGTTATTGTGATAACCTTCACGTCGGGTTTTTGGGGAAAGGTCAACTTCGTCTGTGGTGCCGGCCGGCCGTCCGTAGCATTTTTTTCGGAACACTTTACGGGCACAGTTTTTAACCGCTTTTCACCAAATTTTCACACAAACTTTAGCCGGTGAGCAAGAATGTAACGAGGGCGATTTTTGAATTTCGAAAAAATGGCGGAGATAGGTATGTCTGTTTGTTTTAAAAAATTCGCTGCGGCCGTTTTACTTCCCCTCCCTTATACTCCCCCTCCGTTATACTTTCTCTCCGTTATACTTCCCCCTCCCTTCGAAGTTAGTCCGATTTTCACCAAATTTTCACCAATTACTCCTATATCTTTTAAGAATTTTTGGTGTACAAAAAAATTTACCATTTATTATCATTTTAGTAGGGAGAAATTTCATACTTCCACGCCTTACGAGAGGGACCTCTCTTGGGCAAAAATCCCATTAATTCTACCTTGATACCTACTTAGAAAAATACTTCTCCCTCAGTTATACTTTCCCCTCCGTTATACTCCCCCTTAATCTTTCCCTCCCATGTACTTCCCCCTCCGTTATACTTCCCCCTCCCTTCGAAGTTGGTCCGATTTTTACCAAATTTTCACCAATTACTCCTTATATTTTTTAAGAATTTTTAGAAATTACCATTTTTTTACATTTTATAGTAGGGAGAAATTTCATACTTCCACGCCTTACGAGAGGGACCTCTCTTGGGCAAAAATCCCATTAATTCTACCTTGATACCTACTTAGAAAAATACTTCTCCCTCAGTTATACTTTCCCCTCCGTTATACTCCCCCCTTAATCTTTCCCTCCCATGTACTTCCCCTCCGTTATACTTCCCCCCCCTGTACTTCCCCCTCCCTTCGAAGTTGGTCCGATTTTTACCAAATTTTCACCAATTACTCCTTATATTTTTTAAGAATTTTTAGAAATTGCCATTTTTTTACATTTTATAGTAGGGAGACATTTCATACTTCCACGCCTTACGAGAGGGACCTCTCTTGGGCAAAAATCCCATTAATTCTACCTTGATACCTACTTAGAAAAATACTTCTCCCTCAGTTATACTTTCCCCTCCGTTATACTCCCCCCTTAATCTTTCCCTCCCATGTACTTCCCCCTCCGTTATACTTCCCCCCCCCCTGTACTTCCCCCTCCCTTCGAAGTTGGTCCGATTTTTACCAAATTTTCACCAATTACTCCTTATATTTTTTAAGAATTTTTAGAAATTGCCATTTTTTTACATTTTATAGTAGGGAGAAATTTCATACTTCCACGCCTTGTGCAAAAATCCCATTATTTCTACCTTGATAGAAATATTTAAAAAAACCTTTTAGAAAAATGCTTCTCCTTCAGTTATACTTTCCCCTCCGTTTTACTTCCCCTCCCTTATAGATACTTTCTCTCCGTTATACTCCCCCCTTATACTTCCCCCTCCCTTCGAAGTTGGTCCGATTTTCCGTGTACAAAAAGAAATTACCATTTTTTTTACATTAATTAATATTATAGTAGGGAGAAATTTCATGCTTCCACGCCTTACGAGAGGGACCTCTCTTGGGCAAAAATCACATTATTTCTACCTTGATACCTACTTAGAAAAATACTTCTCCCTCAGCTATATTTTCCCCTTCGTTTTACTTCCCCTCCGTTATACTTTCCCCTCCGTTATACTCCCCCCTTATACTTCCCCCTTATACTTCCCCCTTTCTGTCATCAAATTTTGCAAAATGTGCCTTATTTATTGGTAAATTTGTTTTCCAGATGACCAAGTTGGCGTGGGACAACTACGTTCGATACGCATGGGGTAAAAACGAACTGAAGCCAATTTCGAAAAGAGGTCACACCGGGAGCATTTTCGGTTCGGCCTCCCTCGGGCGACCATCGTCGACGGCCTCGACACCCTGTATATAATGGGACTTCACGAAGAATTCAACCAAGGAAGGGAATGGATCAAAAACAACCTAAATCTCGACGATGTCGTAAGTTCTTCTTTTTTTTGTAATAAACCTATATACGTGACCGTAATCCCAAATATGAGAAACGCAAGTTTTTTAAACAATGAATATTCATGAGTTACATCAAAGCCAAAGGGAATTCTTGTCAAATCCCCCTTTCGTTTTCAAAATTTTTTGTTTTTACATTCTAAAGGGATTTCTACAAAACAATAGTTGGAAAGAAAAATCTCTAGGGAAATAATTTTTATTGAAATGGCCTAACTAATTTGAATTCTACCATTGAAATTTTAATTTCTTTTATTGAATTCCACAAAATCGATTTCAGTGAGGAAGAAATGAAAAGTTTGATTATCTGTGAACGCAATTTTTTTTCCTCCCCAATTTTGATCAAGAAGGTCTCGAAGAAAATAATATTTTAACAAAAGACTTTATTTTGAACGCAGGTGTTGTACGTTCTTGAAAGGAGGGGGTAAAAAGCGTTTTTTCAGATTTTCACCTTTCGCCCCCTCGCAGTCTTTTCTATGAAACGTCCCTTAAATAAATCTTATTTATCTTTTTAAGAGATAAAAAAAGGGATTCCACCTGCGTTATTCCTCTATTTTACCCATTAATTTTTTACTCAAACACCCCAAATATTAAGTAATATTTTCGTCACAGTTGGCGTTAAACTAGAACAAATTTATTTTGTGTGATTTATTTTATCAATTTTACTTCTTGAGGATGAAGTTCCTTTTGTTTTTAGCTAACGGACCCTTTTTACCAGTTACTCCTAATTTTTATGGGGACAAATCAATGGTTTTTTGGGGCAATAATACTAAAATGACGAAAAACTCGTTTATTTAAGCCCCCCAGTTAGATAGAATCCCCAGTAAAAAATCGAGGAGTAGGTACTTCAGGAAATCATTTAAAGATGGTGTTTCTTTGTCATAAAACCCAAGAAAAACCCACCCTAGAAAAGTCTGTAAAAATAGGGATTTTTTGTCCAAACCCAGGAAAACGAGGAAAACCCAGTACTAGATGACTTTAGGACGAGAATACTTTCGGAAGAGATTATTTCTATTTTTATAAAGTATAATATTTAAATAATATTGCATTAAAATTAAAATCTACTTTTCCGAATGTCAGTTTGTCCTAATGTCATCTCGTCCTAAAAAGGGGCGTAGCCTGTTAGGACGAGATTACTTTTGGATGAGATGACTTTAGGACGAGAATACTTTCGGATGAGATGACTTTAGGACGAGAATACTTTCGGACGAGATGATTTGTATTTTAATAAAGGATAATATTTAAATAATATTGCATTAAAATTAAATTCCACTTGTCCGAATGTCAGTTCGTCCTAATGTCATCTCGTCCTAAAAAGGGGCGTAGCCTGTTAGGACGAGTTTACTTTCAGACGAGATGACTTTAGGACGAGAATACTTTCGGACGAGATGATTTATATTTTAATAAAGTATAATATTTAAGTAATATTGTATTAAAATTGAAAAAATCCACTCGTCCGAATGTCAGTTCGTCCTAATGTCATCTCGTCCTAAAAAGGGGCGTAGCCTGTTAGGACGAGATTACTTTCGGACGAGATGTCAGTTTCTTACCGGCTAATTTTTATGGAGAAAAATCAATAGTCTTATTGGGCAATAATACTATATTGTCGAAAAACTTGTTTTTTAAGCCCCCCCCCCCCCCCGTTAGATAGAAACCCCGTAAAAATCGAGGAGTAGGTACTTCAGAAAATCATGTAAAGATGGTGTTTTTATTCATAGATGGTGTTTCTTTGTCATAAATACCAAGGAAAACCCTAGAAAATTCTGTGAAAATTGGGGTTCTTTGTCCAAACCCAGGAAAACGAGGAAAACCCAGGACGAGATTACTTTAGGACAAGAATATTTCGGACGAGATGATTTCTATTTTAATAAAGTATACTATTTTATTAAAATTCAAATCCACTCGTCCGAATGTCAGTTCGTCCTAATGTCATCTCGTCCTAAAAAGGGGCGTAGCCTGTTAGGACGAGATTACTTTCGGACGATATGTCAGTTAATTTTTTTTTTTCTTTTTCTATTTAGTTTAGGACGAGATGTGTGCCCCTTCTTTTTCTAAAAACCTACGAAAACTGTTAAAAATAGATTTCCTATGAGAAAAACCGAAAAAAAAAAACTTGTAAAAATTATGGTTGTTTTTCTAAAAACCTGCGTAAACTCTGGAAAATCCTATAACAATAGAGTTTTATTGTATTTTAAAAAGCGATTAAGCTTCCAGAAATCCGAGTTTTCAGGGTCCAAATGGCCAGTTACGCCGATTCTTCAAAAGAAATCTTCATATAACAATCTATAACTCTTTTTAATCAACATATAAAAATTTTATTTATACGAGAAAACGCACGTTATTCCCATGTTTACGATTCGTGAGTTATAAACGTTGCACATTTAGATGGATTTCGACTCAGAATGTATCTTTACGATGAGAAATAACTATAAAACGTCCATGTTTCGCTTTTATGAGATTGGCATCATTAAATACATGGATGCTCCCATTTTCAACTTAATAGTTTCACGACAGTTTTGCACAGAAAACGAATTTTCTTAGTGATTTCGTGGGTTTTTTGAATAATTTTTTTTTTTCTTTTATAGACGGGAGAGTTTTCGGTTTTTGAGACGAATATTCGTTATGTCGGTGGCCTTCTGACTTGCTATTCGATCACTGGGGACGTCATGTTTAGAGACAAAGCGGAATACATCGCCAAAAAACTTCTTCCAGCTTTTAACACTCCGACAGGGATACCAAACGCCCTCATCAACTTCAAAACAGGCGTAAGTTTTTGAATGAAATAATCCCAGATTATGTTGGTATTCGTGGCCAGAAAGTGTTACAGGTCCTGTTGCTCTTTTGAGCTAGCAATATGGCGGAAGCCCTGTAATCTTACGATTACTTGCCGAAATAATCTGGGAATATTTTATTTCATCTTCTTTTTACATTTTAAACGTGATTTCTCTTTATAGATGAGTAAAAACTACGGATGGGCGAGCGGAGGGTCCAGTATTTTATCTGAGTTCGGAACCCTTCACTTAGAATTTTCCTATTTGTCCGATGTCACAGGAAATCCCATTTTCAAAGAGAAAGTGGACAATATTCGAAGGTTTCTTCAATCTATGGATAAACCGAAAGGCCTCTACCCAAATTACCTAAATCCAAAGACTGGAAAATGGGGACAACGTAAGACCCATTTAAAATTTATTTTTACGTTTTATAAAAAAAATGAGAAATGTGGACGTATTATTAATTACGATCTGTCATTTATAATCTATTTAGCAGCCTTTTTTATAGAGGTCAACTTTTTTCTTCTGACATATATCTAAAAATAAATTTAATTTTATAGATCATATGTCGATGGGTGCTCTTGGAGACAGCTTTTATGAGTATTTGCTCAAAGTTTGGCTTCAATCTGGAAAAAAAGATCATGAAGCTCGCTCTATGTATGATGCGGCGATGGCTGCTGTAATCCAGCATATGCTTAAAACATCAAACGGCGGTCTCACCTATTTCTCCGAACTTAAATTCGACAGAGTTGAAAACAAAATGGACCATTTGGCCTGCTTTTCAGGTAGATTATAATTACAAGACGTTTGAATTTAAGTTGTTTTTGTTGTTTTTTTAGGTGGGCTTTTAGCTTTAGGAGCGCAGACGCAAAGAAACAGTCTTTCAGAAAAACATATGGAAATAGCCAAAGGAATCACAAATACCTGCCATGAATCTTACATTAGGACTAACACAAGACTAGGACCTGAATCATTTAGGTACGTTAATCTGTCACTTTTTTAACTTCCTCAAAGAAAAATTATTGTGAAACCCTCTATTCTTCCTTTTTACCTTGAAAGTCGAGCTTTTTTCCACAGAAAAATGCCAAGAGCTCTTAAGAAACAAAATTTGGTCCAACAATATAAGGAATATTGTTTTCGTTATTTTAATTAGAATTTATTTAAAATAATTAAATAAAAAAATCAATAGTTTTTTTCAGATATTGACCAAGAAAGACAAAATTTTAGCTTTTGAAGAAGAAGAATTGAACAATGTTCATAAAACAAGGCAAATTTTTTCTTTTTTTCTTCAACCAAGCTTACGGATGATTTATTTTCATTATCGGGATATATAACGAACGATTAAAGTATAGTAAATATTATAACTAATTGAACCATTAGTAATAAACTAATAACTAATATTATATAACTAATTCATTAGCCACAATCCCCAAAGAATTTACTCATCCGGCTGAAAACTCAAAAATAATTGAACGGTTACCTTAAAAATATTTATTCTGAAGGAAGAAAAGTAAAATTGATTTCAAACTGTAGGGTCCATGAAAACAAAATAATGAAAACCTTGAATTAACAGGTGATTAGATAAATTAATAAATTAGATTTTACCCATTTTTTCAGCAATATCGCTGGCGCTTTAAATTTTAAGTTAAATAGTTACCCAAGATACTTGATTTCAAAACTAAAACCTGAATCCTTTCAATGTTCAAAACGTGCCAAGTAAAAGCTTTGTTCCAACCGCAGTTTGAAATTGGTTTGAAACTCCTGGTGCATCCGCAGAAGGATGTGCACGTCAAATTTGACAGCGAATGACTTCAAATTTAACGGACAAACGGTTTGAACGTCGTCAAAGTAGACGTCGAAATCCTTCTGAGCATGTTCCTGGAGTTTCCAACCAGTTTCAAACTGTGGTTGGAACAAATCTATAACTTCACGAATTTCTTCAGCTTGCTAAAATTTGTACCTGAAGTACAAAAATGGTTGATTTTAAAGAAAAGAAATCTACCTAACTGTTAATTCAAGGTTTTCATTATTTTGTTTTCGAAACTTGGACCGCACTGTTTAAAATCAATTTTTATTTCGTCGCGTTAGTTCTAACACCGGACAAGTCATTTTTCCAAGGTTTTCAGGAGAGCCAAAATACGGATTAATTTCTCATTGGAATCAATGCATCACCTGTCGGCTAAATCGTGAACTACGCGTTTTCTGTTGGTAATAGGGTTAAACTACCAACGGAATTCGATTCTCCACAAAATTTACCATCAGAAACAATGCCTAACTCAAAATTGATAAAAAATGACTTATCCGGTGTTAGAACTAACGCGACAATTTAATCTTTTGATTTTCAAATTTAATGGCCTAACATCATAAAATATTTTAAGGTAATCGTTGAATTAATTATAATGTGTTAGTAGAAATCCAATTTATCTGTTCGTTTATATTCTGCTGATGGAGAAAAAAGTTCCTGTAAGCTTGGTTAAAATAATAAAATTTACTTCGTTTCATCATTCCTCAATACATCAAAGATACAGTAGGCAGGGAAAAAATTTGGGGTGTTCATACCCCGTTCTGTTTGGCCAGGCTGGGCGAAAGCCCAGGTTTTTCTTCAAACCTATTTTTTAGATTTTAGGGATGAAAATTTGTTAAAATTCCCCTTTTTTGAGGAAGTTCCTGTTGAGGACCTCTAGACAGTACTTTTAACTTATTTGTTTTAGATTTACTGACGCTGTTGAAGCCAAAGCTGTGAGAACAAACGACAAATATTATCTACTTAGGCCAGAAGTTATCGAGTCGTATTTTATTTGTGGCGGCTAACCAAAGATCAAAAATATAGAGACTGGGGATGGGATGCTGTACAGGTTTGTTTATTTTGTATCAGAAGTACCAACATTATTTTAAATTTTTGTTTATTTTTAGGCATTAGAAAAATACTGTCGAACTCCGACTGGTTATTCCGGCCTTAAAAATGTCTACTTGGACGATCCAGTCAAAGATGACGTCCAACAAAGTTTCTTTTTAGCTGAAACCCTAAAAGTAAATTTTAAATTTTGTTTCTTAATCATTTATCTTTTTCAGTATCTCTACCTTCTATTTAGCGACGACAGTTTAATTTCTCTGGACGAATGGGTCTACAACACGGAAGCCCACCCACTTCCAATCAAAGGCGTCAATCCTTACTACAGGGAATTTCAGCCTACTTAATAATTTTTAAATTTATAAATATTTTTAGACCGAATTTTATTTTTTTTCCTGGATTTCATTTAAAATTCGCATATCGTCCGTTTCAGGTAGATTTCTTTTTCTGAAATCTATTTATTATTAAATTAACTTTCGGGAACATTTTGAAAATGTAAACAAATAAAAGGGAGTGGTGATCTAGTAAAGATATTTTATAAATATTTTAAAATTATATAAAAAGTAGCTCAATTCTTTAGATTGTTATTAGGTTTAAAAAAAGAAGGGTTATACTGTACAAAAAATGTGATTATATTATTATACATAATATATTAATTAGTTATCGGCCTCAAATTGTACATAAATGAAATGATCTTTGAATTAATATTCTCAAGTTGTGGTTTTTTTCTTTTCTTTCTTCAAGTGCACTTAAGGGCTTTGATTTTTTTTTTTTTTCAATTAGCACTTATTATTAAAATTTGCCACTAATTTGACACTGAAGAGGAAAAAAATTTTTAATAGTAGTAATTATTTTTCTCTTAACTTCACAATTTTTTTCTTTTTTATGGACCTCTAAGTGACCAATTGTCGTATCTTTCTCATAGCGAAAAATCCTCACAACTAAAATATGAAGACTGACCCACCGCTTGTTTTTTTGTAAATATTTATTTAAAGCCTAAATTTAAATATCCAGTCGCCACATACGTAAAAATAATATTATTTCAAAATCAAACTTATTATTTTTTTTAATAATAATTCTTAGATTTTGTGTAATATTGTAAATAAAAAATAGGTCTTTCTATCTTCACGTGTAAAAAAGACGATTTTACCAAATATTTTTCAAACATTCTTTTTCCGCTGTGTACATTCGCTTCCCTTCTCCCCTTTGTATGATATTGTATAAAAAGAAAAATATATTCGTATAGTTGAATGTTGTTGAAATTTATTAGGGTCAATTTATTTATAATGTTTTTTGTAAAGGTTTAGGTTGAAATTAGTGTCCAAAAATGTCTTTTAGACAAAGTCAAAGTTCCTTAACACTATTATATTCCTAATTTTAAATAAATGTGTTGAAAAATTTCAAGACTGTTCTTTCTTTGATTTTTTTTCTAGCTAGTTATCAATGTATATTAGTTTATAATATTGGGTAATATTAAAGCTGTTAAGACAGAAACAATTTTATTCTATAAAAAGCTTTCTGTCGTGATAAGTTTGTAAAGTGGTTACATCTGACATTCAGGTGTATGTAGTGTAATTTTTCGTTTGTTCAAATTTTTGTTTTCTTTGAGGATTTTGTTTTGAAAATGGTCTAAAAGTGTTCCTCATTTTGCTTTTGTATTGTTTGATGAAAAGAAAAAAAAAGCATTTAAAAAAATAAATAAGTTATTAACATTTTTTATTTATTGACTCCTTGTTTTTGAAATGGCGAAGGTTGGATGATGAAATGACAGGTCATTGATAGCGTCAGGTTTGTATTTTAGGGGGTTTTCAGTGTTGAACTTTTCTTTGATAAAAGTCAGCCATCACTTTTTTTGAATCGTTCAAAA